>CM064884.1:65069373-65150402 GCA_003313485.2 Penstemon barbatus | reverse complement strand
TTTCCCGACCAGGCTTTGCACTTAGGAGATGGTTTTTTGGGAGGTTTCATTTCAGTTATGGCCCGGATTTTTCCGGATTGGCTTCTATTCCGCGTTGGTGGACTAAATAACCCAAAAATTTTCCTGACTTAACACCAAAAGTGCATTTCGCGGGGTTTAACTTCATACGATATTTCCTTAAGATCTGAAAACATCGATCAAGGTGTTTTACATGATCCGCTTCGTTCATACTTTTGACCAACATGTCGTCCACATAGACTTCCATTAACTCTCCGATTAACTCTTTGAACATTAGGTTTACTAACCTTTGGTAAGTAGCCCCGGCATTTCTTAAGCCGAATGGCATTACTATGAAGCAATATACTCCCTGTTCGGTTACGAACGCAGTCTTCTCTTGGTCCTGCTCATCCATGTATATTTGATAAAACCCTTGAAAAGCGTCCATCATACTGAATATCGCGAAGCCCGCAGTTGAGTCCACTAATAGGTCGATCCTTGGGAGGGGGTATGGATCGCGGGGGCACAATTTATTAAGGTCAGTAAAATCATTGCACATTCTCCATTTGTTGTCCTTTTTATCCCCTTTTGCTACCAGCACAACATTACACAGCCATTCTGAGAAGTGTATTTCTCGAATTTGTTTTGCTTCGAGTAGTCTTTCTACCTCGGCCTTGATAATTTTATCTTTTACTGGGCCATGATTTCTCTTCTTTTGTCTGGCGGGTTTTGCCATAGGATCAATTTTTAGGGAATGTTTGATTATTCGAGGATCGATTCCCTCGATGTCGTTCGCGCTCCAGGCGAAGACGTCGACATTATCTCTGAGGAAGTCGATTAACATTATTTCCCCTTCCTTGCTCAATTCAGTACCTATTCTTGTCGTTTTAGAAGAGTCCCCTCGTACTAGAATTATATCCTTATGTTCTGAGGGCTTTAAGGTTAAATCTAGCGGTTCTTTTCCCTTTTTGTCCATTCGATCAGTAATGGGGATTTCGACCTTGTTTCTAACAAGATCTTCTTCAGGTTTTCTT
Source organism: Penstemon barbatus (assembly GCA_003313485.2). Classification (NCBI taxonomy): domain Eukaryota; kingdom Viridiplantae; phylum Streptophyta; class Magnoliopsida; order Lamiales; family Plantaginaceae; genus Penstemon; species Penstemon barbatus. The sequence continues at coordinate 65,149,371 of CM064884.1, read as the reverse complement.
TTGCTCGGAGTGATTGATTTTGGATGTTCTTTCAAGGTTAGTGAGGTGCTGTAGCAATCCCACGCCATACAATGATCATTTGTTATTTCTCCGATACCTCCATCGGTCGGAAATTTTATCTTCTGGTGATAAGTAGAGACAACGGCTCGGAATAGGTTGAGAGTAGGTCGTCCTAATATCGCGTTATAAGCGAAGGGAGTTTCTACCACTAGAAATTTCACTAGCTTCACCGTCCGGTGCGGTTTCTTCCCGAGCGACACACTTAAGGATATCGTGCCGCTGGGGATAATCTCGGACCCTCCAAAGCCTACTAATGGCGTAGCTACTTTCTGTAGGTTTATCTGCCCCAAGTTCATTTGAGCTAAAACCTCTCGGGAGATAATATTCGCTGAGCTTCCATTATCAATTAGGATTCTTTTTACATTATAATTCGCTATTTCTAACGACACCACCATCGGAAAATCGGGGTTATCCTCTTTTGTGTCCCAAATGACGTTTTTAGGTACTTCGCCTTCGTTAAAGCTGATCGGCTGGTGGTTCGACGGCTTGTTTTCTAGAGTCCATATTTCTCTCGGGTATTTCGAGTTTCCAATTATGGATCGGGCTGTTCTTCGTCGAGCGTTACGACTATCTCCACCCACGGGTCCCCCGGATATTGTATGGATAGTCCCATTGATCTGGTCGTGGTTCAACTCCTGTGCAGGTCGACGCTCAAGTGACCTTCGATGAGAACTTCTTCTTTGATTATTGTTCCGAGGGCTTCTGCTTCTTTCCCTTTTGCGGTTATCTCGCTCTATGTATTCGTCTAGTTTCCCTTGTTCAATCAGTTTTTCAACTTCTCTCTTAAAGTGAAAACAATTTTCTGTTCGATGTCCGTGTGCCCTATGGTACTTACAGTATTGGTCGTAGTTTCGAGACCCTGGTCTGGGCTGAGCGATTTTCCTCGCCTCGGGAATCCAGTTATTTCTTTCTAGAACTTTCAATATTTCTTCCATTGGAGCGTTTAACCTTGGGTGTTCCACTTGATTCACCCTGCTTCTGATCGGTTGTTCGAGGTTTCTTGGTCTTTGGTAGAAATTAGGTTGCCTTTCTTGGTCGGCTTTGCTGTATTCCAATCGCTGGAAAACGTTTCCTTTCCTGAAAGATCGCTCATAATCCACGGATCTTTGGGCAGGAATCCTGTCATGCCTTTTGGAGCCTGAAATTGTGGCTTTGTTTTTGTTTTTATCTTTAAAGGAATTCATCTCTTCTTGGGTCATATACTTAGACGCCAAGCTCATGATGTCGGCAAACGTTCTTGGTTGTTTTCGACTGAGGGCGTTTCCGAACTGCCTGTTTTTAGTGAGGTCAAAAAGGATAGAAATTATGTAATCGATATTTGGAGAATCTATTTTGAGTAGTTCTACATTAAATCTTGCCAACCAGTTCCTTAAGGATTCTCCTTCCTGTTGATGTATGGTTCCTAGGTAGCTCATCGGGAGTTTTTGTCTTTTCTGACTGGCGAACTGCTGCGTCATTTTATTGCATAATTCCCGGAAACTGAATATGGAGTTGGCAGGTTGTTTGGCGAACCAATCCAACGCGAGCCCTTCGAATGTGGTCACCATTAATTTGGCGGTGAACTCGGCAGAGTGGGCATATAAATTCATTATATTCGTGAAGCTAAAAATATAATCATCCGGGTCGGTGGTTCCATCATACCGGGGTAATCTACTTGGGACCTGTCCCGTAGATTGTGCCTCTTTTATTTCTCTGCAGAAAGGAGAACAGGCCGCAAGGCTTTCCTGGAGTTCCGCGGTTGGGGCCCACGGGTTTTGAACAGATCGTAGGCGTTGTTCGAGTCGCTCCTGTACCATCCTTTCGATTTCCCTTTCCGAGAGTCGAGTCGTTCGCGGTCGATCTGGGATTGTATCATCTATGTCATCCTCGATAGGGATTATTGTTCGTTCCTACGATCCACTGCGCCCCGCCTGTGGTTTTCTTTGTCCTGGTCTTCTTCGGGGATGGTTATCGGAGGGTTTAGAATTGCCCTGCTGTGGGCTGTGTAGCGAGCGTCGCTCACTTGCTGGGCTGTCAGCTTGTTGAGAGGTTCGTTCGTTTGGCCTTGGCACTCCTGGAGCGGGAGCTGTTCTGGCAGCCGTAACGTTTCGAGGAATTTGATCTAGTACTAGTAATTCTTCTGGAGAGAGTGATTTGAAAAGCATTGCTATTTGTCGCAATTTCTCCTGAGCGCCCGGGAGAGGAACGGGGATTTCAGGGCCTTTCGGTTCTTCCTGTATGGCACCGGGAAGGCCTCCTTGGGGTTCCTGCTGTCGGGGGCGTACATCTTGGAAATTCTCGTCGGTGTTGGGAACGTTATTAACGTTGTTATCCTGTATGTCTTCCGACGTGTTATGGCCGGTGGTTGTATTACTTCTCGCTCCAATACGAGCGCTTTTCCTTGGGCGAGCCATGTGTCAATCGAATAATTAACCTAGCCCCTCGGTGGGCGCCAACTGATTTAACCGGATTTCGTCGGGTTAAAAAAGAGTATCAGTGAATTTATGATATTGGGGAATTTCAGTATATTATAGGGCTCTGTTACTTTATTCAGGATGGATCAATCTCAAGGAAAAGCAATATTGTATAAGCTAGAAATAAAACCATAAAACAAAGCTAAAAACACACCATTATGGAGATATCAAACTCTTTCTTTTCTTTATTGAATGATATAGAGTTAAGCTGTTGTAAGCAGCATTCAATGGCGTATTCTGGAGTTGGTTCATACAATCATTAACTAGGTATTTATATCACGCTAGACCTAGTGTTACAAGGAAACATAGTCCTAATAGGACTCGGTCCAAATATCCTTCTTGGGTCCGGAGTATAGTCTTCTAGTCGAAAAGAATTGTATTCGGCCGGGTCGATAAGATGATCCCGAGCTGTCTGATTTGGTCGAAACGATCTTGTGTTCTTTAGTCGATCCGTACAGTAGGGTGCGAAATAGCCCCCATCAGTAAGTTTTCAAAATTTTGGGGGGGCAAAGTGCAAATTTGCCCCAAGTTCCAGATTTTTGTAGGAGAGTAATCATTTTCTCTCCATGCACACTCCAAGGGCTGCTAAGGCATGCCCTTGGGTAGAGTAAACTCCACTACCAAGGTTTACATGCATTGGTGGATAAAAATAATAATTAAGCTTTATGTCTCACTCTCTTTCCCATGTGTATATACTTGTCATATACACTTAAGATCAGATTTTTATCCTCTTATAACTTCATTTACATACACATTATAAAGAATAAGAGAGAGAGAGAGAGAGAGAAATGAGACAACACATTTAGAAAGAGAATTTTCGGGTATACTCAACCCAGCCTCGGATTTTCAATCATTCCGCCTTCTTCCACCGTTGGATCATGCCCAAATTTTGCGTGAAGGTCCTACACTCATGGATCTACATATTAACCGTTCGGATCGTCGTTTGGAACTCCCGAAGTGAATCGAAAGCCGTTAGGAAATGGTGAAAAGTAAGGATTTGAGGGCCTTTTTATGAACCACCACCGGAGCTGCCACCACCACCTTCGGAGTTCTGGAGATGAAGGGAGTTCATCCCCTTCGTTTATTTGGGTTTAGGATACGCATCATTTGTGGAGTTTTAGTCGCTATACTAAGCGACAAAGGTAAGCGCTTTGTGTTTAATTTTTATGTCGGTCCGATGTGCTAGTAGATCGAGTCCAAACATGCACTTAGGCTCTTAATAATCAAAGCATGAATTTTATTCTAACTTTTCTTGCATGTCGTCACGAATAGGTTGACTTATTAGGTCAACATTACTCGCATAAAATCACTTAGCATTTTAACATGATTATCCAAATACATGCTACATCCGAATCTGCTAGTTGCGAATATATTTTTCGAAATTATCATGATACCCAAAATTTCATTTGATAAGTTATTAAATGTTGATAATATGTTAATATGTTTGATATGTTATGTTCCGTTTGTTTCCGACTATATGTTTCCATTTTTTTCGATTTTGTGTGGGCCCCCTTTTGATTGGTATATGGACCCGATGCCAACCTGACCGGCAAGGGCCGGCAGGATTGTCACGGTTACCCGTAGGCTTGGCCTTACAACCTAAGTGGGGAGGAACACTTGGGGAGTAAGGACGAACTCCGGCAAAGACATGTCGATGCATTTTAGATAGTAAGGTCGCTCCTTACTTGGTGAGTTTGGATGGACATCAGACTGAGGATGGAGGGTAAGTGGAGGACGGCATCAGCAAATTCTTGGTTATGTGAATTCCGTGTTTCTTCCGTCTTGAATATATGTTTATTTGCTTGATAACATGCTTATGTTATATAATATGTTGCATTCATACATCACCATGCAAATTCGCACATAGCCTCACTAAGTTGGACGATCAACTTATGCGTTCTATGTTTCACTCTTTGCAGTTTCAGGTGCTCTGAAAATTTATAGTCGGGTTGCGGTTAGATCATCACGGTTGCGGTCCCACCCTAGTATTCCGGAAAGTAATTATATTTTGTCGTTGATTTAGGTTCTTTCTCGATTTTGTTTAAAACCTTGCTTAGAATGTTTGATTCGTTAAAGTCGATTTATATTTTTGTCAAAGATTCAAGATTTTTATAAATTACTTAATTATCTCTCTCAGTAGATTTTGTTCAAGTATTCGGAGATGTTGTGATTAAACGCTTCCGCTTTAAAATCTTTAATTTATTGTTTCTTAAGAAAAAAAAAAGCTTCGATATTTTTAACGCTTTTTCAAAATAACAATAATATTTCGACCGTTATCCGACGGACCCGCGGAGCTGGGCTGTCACAGATGGTATCAGAGCTTCGGCTCAAGGCCAGGATATGATCCTCGGATTTGTACTGAGGGGCTAGTAAGGTGGGACTCACCGGCATGACTTTAGGGTGTCTACCCACATTGGTTAGTTCACTGTTAGGACAAGACCGCAACCGAAACCATATGTGTAGTATGTGTCCTTTGGGTTAATGGTTATTTTTGCATGATTCTGTGTTTTCTTGATTAATTATTTTGTTGGTGGTATCCCGAATACCATAATGTTATTCGAACTTTATTGTTGATATTATTGTCTGGTTATGATTGTATATGTGTGCGTTCCGTGATTTTACGTAAATTAAAATATATGAATCAAGTGACGTTGTTGAAGTACATATAGAATGACTAAAATAGCCCTAATCCTTTTGAATTCCATTATCGAGTTTACCTTACTCAAAACTCATAATTCTGATCCTAAATGTATCCATCTCCAAATTGATCTCTCGACTTAAGTAAGCTTTCTTGAGCCTATTTTCGCTATTTCTAATGTTGGTACTTATTCATTTTTTAGCTTGTGATCCCTAGATGTCTTTCCTTCATCATTTTGGCGAATCAAATTGTTATCTATGTAATCTTTCTTTCAATAGACAAAATATCATTCAAATTTCATTGACATCATCTTGAGTTCTAACTTGTCTATTACTCGTTCCTTGCATTCACTTATGATTTTTTATCGATAGCGAGTAACTTCATTTTGAATTCTAAAACTACCCTAAGTTCATATCTAATCTTCTCATTCTCGCTCTTGCTTTGCTGAAGTTTCTAAATGCCATTGTCCGATTGTATCTTTTCCTTCATGTTGTATAATTTACCGTAAAATATTCTTCAATTATTTTAGCCTCATTCTTGATATGGCTTCTTTAAGTCGTTCCCTTAATTACCTTTAATCTAACTCTCTGACTATTTTCCTCCAGAGCTTATCGACACTCTCAATTAACATGTCTTTGTCTATTGGGGATTGACTTCTTGTATCCTATCAAGCTTTTATATTGATCCCTTATTTTTGTACTCGTTCAGAGTTTACCCCTCCCTATTTCATGAGATACTTTCTCGTATCGACTTAAACCAAAATTATTTATTTTTATCGGATTCTATGATTGTTATTGTTCCTTGTCTTTCTTTTTCCGAGCACATTTATTCCTTTATGATCGTTTTGAAATTATCCATATAATTTCATGTTACTCTTTTTGTTGTATTCAATTATACAATCTTCTAAATTTCCTGAAGGAATTGAATTGTCTCAATTTCTTTTGAACTTCACGTTTTCATTTGTCCATTCATAAATTGTTGTTTCATTCCTTGTTGCAATCCGCATAAATCAGATCAATTTATTCTCAATTCCTTTTGAACTTCGGACTTACCTTCTATTTGTTTTGAACTTATTTTTAATTCCCGTCGCGTTCAATTTGATCGTTTCGATGTTCTCAGATTTCACTATTGAGCTTTACTTGTTCCATTGCAGCTTGTTGCAATCATTATTGAAATGAGTCATTAAATCGCGCCATTTATCTTGGCTTGCTTTTCAAATAACCAAACATACTTTAATGTTTTGGTTATTATTATCATGATACTTGTTTCGACTTTCTATTATCCTTACCGATATCCTTGCTTTGATCTTCTTTTAACTTGCACCGTTTGAAATGGTGAGGCTCATCCCTTTCGTTATTCTTATAGGTGCGCCTTAATTATTCTCCTTGTCACTTATATTGAACTATTCATTTGGTTATCTTTATTATCGATATTTCAGTCCTTTTGCAATCTTCGTTGATTCTTCTTTATGTTGCCATTGCTAATTCATATCTTGTCCTCGTGAGCATCTTGATTCGATCATCTTTTCTAATCCTTGTCATGTCTCTTCATTTGACTCATTTTGTTCCTTGCGAGAATCCTAAGTCAAATGTACTTCAGTACCTTTTGAATTCTCTGGGCCAAACTGAACTATATATTGTTATGTGAGTAATTTTTCTTTTGAGAAGAATCTTAATCCGCGGCATAGGAGTTGGAATTATCTTCGTATCCCATTCTACCGCGTCATGATTATGCGTAACGTATATGAAGTACTACATCGATCATCCTCGTGAACCTGACTGCATATCTTAAGATCTTCAGAAATATCTAACCTACAAACGAAGGCACGTTTGCATACTCATCTAGATGAAAAAACAAGTGAAATCCATTATGGCGCGGCCAGAGTATAAAAAGACGACTTGGGAGTTAGAGATAAAGATACGTCAGAGTTTTGAAAAAGCCTAACGTACGAGAGAACATTTCCGCACACTCGTTTTAATCAAGAAGACTGTAGATTCTACAAGAAATTATTTTATGACGCACACAAAGTAAGGAAGAAACGTTTCGGGAGCAAAAAAAAAAAGAAAATACGTCGGCGTTAACCGTACCACGCGAATCTCAAGAACGAATTTGGGGACCAAATTCTTTTAAGGGGGAGGATTGTAATTCCCCCAAAATCTCGAACCCTTTTGATTGGATTTTTAATCCAAATTTATGTGCTACTTTTATTATCAAAGTTAAGCATTAATTTGAACTTAAATATACAAATTAATTAAATCTTGTGATCTTTTGAACTTCGAAATAATTAAAAATATAAAATTTACTTTAATATAAGATCAAGACCTTCATGAAAATTTTCGGGCTTGGATCACAAAATTTTGTTTTTGGGGACAAAAATGTAAGTTTTCAAAATTTCGGGGGGGGCAAAGTGTAAATTTGCTCCAAGTTCCAGATTTTTGTAGGAGAGTAATCATTTTCTCTCCATTCACACTCCAAGGGCTGCTAAGGCATGCCCTTGGGTAGAGTAAACTCCACTACCAAGGTTTACATGCATTCGTGGATAAAAATAATAATTAAGCTTTATGTCTCACTCTCTTTCCCATGTGTATATACTTGTCATATACACTTAAGATCAGATTTTTATCCTCTTATAACTTCATTTACATACACATTATAAAGAATAAGAGAGAGAGAGAGAGAGAGAAAGGAAACAACACATTTAGAAAGAGAATTTTCGGGTATACTCAACCCAGCCTCGGATTTTCGATCATTCCGCCTTCTTCCACCGTTGGATCATGCCCAAATTTTGCGTGAAGATCCTACACTCATGGATCTACATATTGACCGTTCGGATCGTCGTTTGGAACTCCTGAAGTGAATCGACAGCCGTTAGGAAATGGTGAAAAGTAAGAGTTTGAGGGCCTTTTTATGAACCACCACCGGAGCTGCCACCACCACCTTCGGAGTTCTGGAGATGAAGAGAGTTCATCCCCTTCGTTTATTTGGGTTTCGGATACACATCATTTGTGGAGTTTTAGTCCCTATACTAAGCGACAAAGGTAAGCGCTGTGTGTTTAATTTGTATGTCGGTCCGATGTGCTAGTAGATCGAGTCCAAACATGCACTTAGGCTCTTAATAATCAAAGCATGAATTTTATTCTAACTTTTCTTGCATGTCGTCACGAATAGGTTGACTTATTAGGTCAACATTACTCGCATAAAATCACTTAGCATTTTAACATGATTATCCAAATACATGCTACATCCGAATCTGCTAGTTGCGAATATATTTTTCGAAATTAACATGATACCCAAAATTTCATTTGATAAGTTATTAAATGTTGATAATATGTTAATATGTTTGATATGTTATGTTCCGTTTGTTTCCGACTATATGTTTCCATTTTTTTCGATTTTGTGTGGGCCCCCTTTTGATTGGTATATGGACCCGATGCCAACCTGACCGGCAAGGGCCGGCAGGATTGTCACGGTTACCCGTAGGCTTGGCCTTACAACCTAAGTGGGGAGGAACACTTGGGGAGTAAGGACGAACTCCGGCAAAGACATGTCGATGCATTTTAGATAGTAAGGTCGCTCCTTACTTGGTGAGTTTGGATGGACATCAGACTGAGGATGGAGGGTAAGTGGAGGACGGCATCAGCAAATTCTTGGTTATGTGAATTCCGTGTTTCTTCCGTCTTGAATATATGTTATATAATATGTTGCATTCATACATCACCATGCAAATTCGCACATAGCCTCACTAAGTTGGACGATCAACTTATGCGTTCTATGTTTCACTCTTTTCAGTTTCAGGTGCTCTGAAAATTTATAGTCGGGTTGCGGTTAGATCATCACGGTTGCGGTCCCACCCTAGTATTCCGGAAAGTAATTATATTTTGTCGTTGATTTAGGTTCTTTCTCGATTTTGTTTAAAACCTTGCTTAGAATGTTTGATTCGTTAAAGTCGATTTATATTTTTGTCAAAGATTCAAGATTTTTATAAATTACTTAATTATCTCTCTCGGTAGATTTTGTTCAAGTATTTTGAGATGTTGTGATTAAACACTTCCGCTTTAAAATCTTTAATTTATTGTTTCTTAAGAAAAAAAAAGCTTCGATATTTTTAACGCTTTTTCAAAATAACAATAATTTTTCGACCGTTATCCGACGGACCCACGGAGCCGGGCCGTCACATGACTGATGTTGTTGTTGTGGATGGTCCAAATGTTACTTTTGGAGACAGCAAATAAGGCAAGATTGTAGCTAAAGAAAGATTAATCAAGGGAAACATAGAGATATCTGACGTCTCATATGTTAAAGGCCTAAAATACAACCTGCTAAGCATAAGTCAATTTTGTGACAAGGGATATTCAGTCATCTTCTCAACAGATAAGTGCTATGTTGAACAGATTGGTACAAAGAAGGTAATTTTATCTGGAAGACGACAAGGAAATATCTACATGGTCGACTGGAATTCTGCTGACAAGAATTCAAGTGTTTGTTTGGTGGCATCAACACCAAGTGAAGTCAGTTGGCTGTGGCACAAAAGGATAAATCATTTAAACTTCAAGACCATAAAAAGATTAATAAAGAATGATCTGGTAGAAGGGATTCCAAAAACAGTCATGAGCAAAGATAAGCTCTGTGACGCATGTCAGAAAGGGAAACAAATCAAGCCATCATTCAAAAGCAAGAAGCACCAATCTTCTGATAGAATCTTGGAGCTGCTACACATGGACTTATTTGGACTCATAGATCCAATCAGCAATGGTGAAAAGAAATACTGCCTAGCTGTTGTGGATGACTATTCAAGATATACTTGGGTAATATTCATGAAGAAGAAAAGTGAAACCAAGGAACATCTTACTAATCTGATGGAACTGATCCAAAATTAGAAAAACACAAAAATATTGAAGATCAGATCAGATAAAGGGACAGAGTTCACAAACTCTACTGTTAAAGAGTATTGTAATATCAAAGGGTTACATCATGAGTACTCAGCTGCTAGAACCCCTCAACAGAATGGTGTTGCTGAAAGGAGAAACAGAACACTGAAGGAAGCTGTCAGAACCATGATAGTTGAAGCTAAGCTGCTACAAAGATTTTGGGCAAAAGCAACAAATACAGCCTGCTTTACCCAGAACAGATGCATGATCAACAAAAATCAGAACAAGACTCCATATGAAGTTTGGAACAACAGGAAACCAAACATTCATTACTTTAAAATTTTTGGTTGTAAATGCTTTGTGTTAAATAATGGGAAAAATCACCTTACTGCATTTGCAGAGAAGGCTGATGAAGCTGTTTTTGTAGGATACTCTACTGTTAGTAAGGCTTATAGAGTTTTTAACAAGAGAACATTACTAATAGAAGAATCCATTCATGTAGTATTTGATGAACCAAATCAATCTTCTGAAAAGAATCAAAGTATTAATCAAGATCTGTCTACTGATTTATAGAAGTTGAATGTTGGAAAGAATGAAGAATATGTTCCCATCATACTACCTGATCTCAACCCAGCTGATAACTCAAGTGCTGTTCAAAATCAGATCACTGATTGTCTAACAGACGAGTTACAAACAGCTGACAGACCAAAGACTGTTCAACAGATGACAAATGTTCAACAGACTACTACTGAATCTCCAACAGTAGTGTTGCAAGATCAAAACAGAGGACAACATCCAGACCTACAACCTAATCTTAGATGGCTCAGGAATCACCCACCAGAGTTAGTGATTGGTGATCCTTTGGATAGAGGGAAGACAAGAAGAGCTGCTGCATAAGATGCTATGTTTGTCAGTTTTCTATCTCAAATAGAGCCTAAACAAATTGAAGACGCTCTCAGTGATTCCTTCTGGATTGAAGCTATGCAAGAAGAGTTGAATCAATTTGAAAGGAACGAAGTATGATACTTAGTTCCAAGACCAAGTCATCAAAGAGTAATTGGCACTAAATGGGTTTTCAGAAATAAGATGAATGAAGTTGGTATTGTTACCAGAAATAGAGCAAGATTAGTGGCCAAAGGTTATTGTCAAGAAGAAGGAATTGACTTTGATGAGACATTTGCACCAGTAGCAAGACTTGAAGCAATCAGACTGTTTCTAGCCTATGCTGCTTACAAGAACTTCACTGTCTATCAGATGGATGTGAAGTCTGCATTTCTCAATGGAGAATTGCAAGAAGAAGTGTATGTTGAACAACCGCCTGGATTTGAAACTTATCAACAGGAAGACAAGGTATATCGTTCGAAGAAAGCCCTTTATGGACTAAAACAGGCTCCAAGAGCATGGTATGATACCCTATCTGATTTTCTTTTAATTAAAGGACTTCGTAAAGGTAAGGTGGACAAAACCTTGTTCACAATTGAATGGGAGAATCATATATTACTTGTGCAAATATATGTGGACGATATTATTTTTGGTTCAACTAACCAACAGATGTGTGACAAGTTCTCCAAGCTGATGCAAAATAAGTTTGAAATGAGCATGATGGGTGAACTCAATTATTTTCTTGGTTTGCAAGTTAGACAGTAGCCTGATGGAATATTCATCAACCAAGCAAAATACACAAGAGATCTGTTCAAGAAATTTGGTATGGAAACTAGCTCTACTGCTGCTGTTCCTATGTCTACTAGTCTTCGCTTGGATAAAGATGAAGATGGCAAATCAGTGGACATAACCAAATACAGAGGCATTATTGGGTCACTGTTATATCTAACAGCAAGCAGACCTGAGGTTTTCATACAGACAATCAGATAGCTGATATTTTCACCAAACCTCTAAGTGAAGTAAGGTTTTCAACTCTAAGAGTTGAGCTAGGACTACTAAATTTGGATGCATAAGCTGAGGGGGAACCTATCAGAAGACTGAGGTTCATCAGCACAGACATCCATAATCATATTCAAGAATTAACTCTCAACAGACTAGTTAACTTATGAATTCTTAAAGACAGGGGGAACGTGTAAGACTAGCGGTACTTCTGTTCTAAAGATGAAATTGGTTAATGACAGTTAGTTGAAGTTATGTTATTAGAAGATGTGTTCTTAATTCTTGAAGATTGAAGATCAAATTATCTTGCTGGATTGACAAACAGCAGAGGAAGATTACTAGCTATTGGCTTTCTCTAGTAATATCAGATAACAGATCACTCGTCTGTCAGATAAGTTAAACTCTACTCATCTGATACATTATATAAGCATGGTCATATATCGCATCTTTTGAAACACGCTTTTATAAGTAACAGATAAGTGTCGATTGAGTTTCCCGCCCATCTGACATTAAAATAATGAATTTGAAGTCCGCAATTCTCACCACGATTTAAAACTGTCAGATCAATCTTACGGTTCATGTTAATCATGATAACCAAAACCTAAGGAAACGTGAACAGATCAGTCGTCTTACGCACACAAAATTCCCAAAATTCTCTAACTCTCTAAGCTCTCTGTTTCTTTAGCTCTAAAATTCTCACAGATTCTACATCACTTAATCACGAAATGGATGTCATTGAAGGAAGATATCTAAGTTATGACAAGTTCTTCGCCACTGGCACGGATCTCATGAGGGAGATCATGGTAAAAATCAAAGAATCATCATTGGTGCATGTTCTGGAAGCCCATGACGAGCGTGTATTCTTGGACGACGTTGCTGATTTCTACAGAACAAGAAAATTCAACGATGACAAGACTACTATGACTGCCACAGTTGGGGGTAAGAAGATCTGTATATCTGCTGCTGTGTTAAGTGAAGTGTACGGGCTGAAAAATGAAGGAGGAGATGTGACAGACCTAGGGTCAGAGAAGGATGATGAGTTTTGGTTAGTTTGTGCTAAGGAGGGAGAGGAGATGTCTGGGTCTCTGATGAAAACTCAATTGAAGGATGAGTATCAGAGATTTGCCGACATAATTGCGAAGGTGTTGGATTGTAGCACCAGTTCTCAGGATGGTTTACCCAGAAGGAGATTTTACACCATGATTTGCATATACTATGGATTGAAAGTTAACTGAGCAGCTCATGTGTTTGATCTGCTAAGTGACAAGAAGACAAACTATGGCATTTTGCTCAGTGATCTGTTCCTACTGTTGAGATGTTCACTGGCAAATGGAAAATTGGTTCATGGTGGCAAAGAATTCAAATTGTATGAGCCAGTTAGAAGTGTGGGTACTTCTAAGAGAAAGGCTCCTGCAAAGGCTGCTAAGGTCCCTGCTAAGAAGAGCAAGAAGGCTGGTCAGACCAGTAAGTCTGCTGATCAAACAGTAAGCACTACTGTTGAAGCTGGATCAGCACAGCCTGAAATTATTATTCCTGACAAGGTAATTGAAGAGTTTACTGAGGAACTTGAGAAGATGGAGACTGGATCATCTCCTGAAAGGACAGAGTCTGAAGAAGTTGTTCCCATTCAACCTGCAAAGAGAATGAGGACAAGGAGCGCTGCAAAAGGACCTCCTCAATGTAAACCTTCAAGAAAAATTGCCAAGTCAAAGGCAAAGAGAAAAGTCACATTCTCTGAAGAATCAACTGAAACAGTAAGGGAGATACCAGGATCAGCAGAGAGACCGATCATCATTGAAGAACCTGCTGCTGAGTCTGCTGGAGACTCAACTGTTGGAGTGTCTGCTGATGTTAGAGAAGAACAGCAGACTGGCACAACACACAAAGGGGATGCACTCCTTCTGCACCCTACTCCTGTTGCTGCTACTCCAGTTCAAACTGTGGAAAGTCCTGAAGCTAAGAAGCTAAGGACTGGTAAAATTGTTGCTCCTTATCTCACTTTGGTTGAAAAGAAGAAGTTAGATGAAGCTGAGAGCCAAAGGAATGCTGAAGAAGATCGCCTAAAGGCCCTTGAGCTCAAAAGACTGGAAGAAGAAGCCAGTAAGATGACTCAAGCAGAAAGAGATGATGTTGAAGCAGCAGAGTTGGCTGCTGCTATTGAAGCAAGTGCTAAGGACTCTCATGGTCCAAGGCAAGCTAGTGGCATTAAAATTGGTGAACAAAGTGATCCCACCAAACCTAAGCCAGTCATGCCTACCCCAGCAATACAACCAAAGAGAAGATCAGAGGTAAAACTGGCATTGGAGATTGTCAGAAATGACCCTGATGTGTTTGATGAGTTTATTGCAAGGTTGGATGCTGAAAATGCAAAGATCACTCGTCTGACGATGTTCAATAAAGAGAAGATCAGATATAACAGATGGAGGGACTATCGTCTGACCAAGAGTAAAGATCAAATTGCAAGTTGGAAAGCCTTTGCTGATGAAGAAGCCTGGGTGTTGAAGTGGCTTGAGACAGGTTCTCTGACTCAAGCTTTGGACTCAGAGTTTTTCTTGGATAAATTAAGACTGAGGATCAGTCATGTTGTAAAGGCTGAAGCAAATAAGCTGTATGAATCTGTTCCTGAGGAGTATGCTGACAATGAAGATTTAAAGGAACGTTCAATCAAGCTGGCAGTTTCCCAAACAATGGAAACTTGGGCCAAAAAGACTAGGAAGATGAAGGGACAGCCAAGCTCTATGATCCCTCTTCCAAGTCTGAAGCAGATTGTCTATGGATCTAACATTAGACCTTATGAAGAGCTACCTGAGGATCCAATATCCACATTTGTTCCAATTGATGATTTAACATGGATTGCTCACAGGTCTATTGTGGATAATGCAGGTTTAATGCGCACTGTTGTAAATGTCAAGAAGGTCCAAGCACCACCTGCTGATCAGAATAAGGAAAAAGAAGGCACTTCTGATCCTGATGATAAAACTAAGGAAAAAGAAGGAACTTCTGACCCTGCTGATCAATCCAAAGAAAAAGATGACAAGTCTGAACCAGCTGATCAATCAAAGGAGAAGGAAAGCACTCCAAATCCAGCTGATCAGATTAAAGAAAAGGAGGATACTTCTGAGCAAGATGATCAGACTAAGGAGAAGGAAAGCACTCCTAGTCAAGCTGATGAGACCAAAGAAAATGAGACTGCTCCTGGTTCAGCAGATCAGATTACTGAAGAAGCAACTCTTGCCTTACCTCCTGCTCCAACTGAAGTTACTTCTACTTCTCAGAGCTTACAGCCAATCCAACAGATGATTTCAAAATCAATGAAGGAAAGGGAAGAGAAGTTAACTGCAAATCTGTTGACTGCCTTGAGTCAACCAACCCAGAAAGCTGTTGTTGTTCCCACTTCTCTGATAGAAGATACTGCTCAGAATGTAAAGCCCATCTGCCAAGATATGGATGTAATTAGAGCAAGAACTCAGAGCACAGCTGCTGGTTGGAGACAGATTGAGGAAACTGTTGAAATGGCCATTCAAGCTGAGGATGAAACTTTGGAAAATATGATGAAGGACTTCAAGGCATCTGCTGATATGTTACTTGCAACTCAGATTCAGCTAGGTGACCAAGGAGAAGTTGTCCTTAACAAAATGATGCTTTTGAGGCCAATCAACTAAGACAGCAAGCTCAACTTGATGAAATAGAAGAAAACATCAAACTTCTTTGTGATTCACTTCAAATCACACCAGTCTTACCACAATATCCAATCAACCCTGCTGATGATGACAAAAAGGGGGAAGATAGGGTACTTGGTGAAGAAGAAGATAAACAAGATGACAAATCTCTTGAAAAGACTGCTGAATCTAAATTTGAAGACACTGAAGTACTGGAGGAATCTGCTGCTGAAGATGAAAATGCTGATAAAGATAATGAAGGCACTAGCAGACCAGTAGATCAGCCAATTGCAGAAGAAGAAGTCGAAGCTGATAAAACTGAAGAAAATCCTAAGGAAACAGCAAAGACTGATAAAGAAATTGCTGCTGCTAAGGACTCAGCTGAAGAACAGCTTAACCCTGATGCTAAACAAAAGAAGTTGGAGCTGTTAAAACAAAAGTTCTTCAAGGAATTAGAAGCAGAGACTTCTAAATCTGAAGAAGAAGAAAAAGAGGACAAGCAAGAAAACAAAGCAGAAGACTAGTTTAGTCTAGGTTACTTATGCTTGAAATCCTTGTAATTTATTTTTTTTGCACATCTCATCTGATTGAACTTGTAATATGTAATCTTTTCAAAATCTATAAAAAGTTCAAGTTTGAATCCAATAAACTATTTCTATCTCAGAAATTTTTGAGGATCAAAACTTTAGTTTAGGTACAGGTACTTAGCTGAAGTTTTGTCATCATCAAAAATGGGGAAATTGTTGGATGAAGATGAAGATAAAGTGCAAAGAAGATAAGAAGATAAGGGAAGGTTTTGATGATTTCCAAAACGTTAAAATCAGCTAAGTATGGAAAGCTTAGGTCCCTTAGAAGAATTTTGAACAAGTAAAGAAGACATCAGAAGAGTTCAAAATTCAAAGCCCAGAAGACTACTGATCTCATGCTGAAACAGCAATCAGAAGGGTAGACCATCAGCTGACTCAAATCAGATTAGTTCAGTGTTTGATCAGCAGAGTATCTATCAGCAAGGTTGCATCGATCAGCAGAGTAGAAGAGATCATGAGATAGTTCAACGGTAATAAATGCACTTGGTGTAATAAATGCTGCAAGAGAAGGGTAGTAATGGCAAATGATTGAAGAATATTCTCGGATCAGCATGGTGCATTTAATGCAGCTACAGGAAAGTACAGCAGAAAAAGTACTGTAGCAGGGAGCCGTTCTGAATTTAGGCTAAGGCTATGGATTTGAATTGTGATATGCTTCAACGGTCATATTTTCAAATCCAAGTATAAATAGAGCTGATTTCGAAGAGAGAGACACACAACAACATTCTGAGATTTCGTTTTTGAAGCAGAAATTTCCTAAGTCTCAAGAAGCTCGAACAGCTCACTCGTCTGGTGAAGTCATCTGTTGACATAAGCCAAGTTGAAGAAAATAGAAAATACATTCTGAGTGAATTTGTATTAGCTGAGTGTTGTGCGAAGTTTAAATCCGTCTTTGTGAGTGATTTAACTTCAGAGGATAGGTTTTCTGAGTGATTTCCTATTGCGAGCTTACAGCCTTTTCATTTGTTGTTTAGGTGTAAGTGGAGATATATTGTAAACTTTGTGTTTATAGTATAACCCAGAATCTAAGTGATCTGGAAGAGTGGACTAAAGGATTTTTATCCATATAACCACTATAAAAATTCTTTGTGTTGTTTTTGCATTTAAGTTTTCTTGCATATTTCAAAATTGCATAAGTAAACACTTTGAATTGTTTGAAAGATTTTAAAGGAGTTTCTAAACTGGGGATAAAATCTTTTAAAAGACTTAGTCTACTTGTGAAAAACACTTTCAAATTATCCGCTGCAAGTATACTCTTGAAAAACTGATTTTGCTGTAATCAGCTAAGTTGCTATAAGATAAGTGGTCACTCTGCTGTTTAAGATTTGTTCACGATCAGCATAGTCAGCTTACTGATCTTCATAAGCTTAGTCTGCTGACAGACGACTGAAAAGTTTTTAAGTCTAAAAATTTTCAGAGGTCTATTCCCCCCCTCCCCCCCCTCTAGACCTCATCTGACCACTTGGGACCAACAATGTGACCACATCATATCCAGATATTGGAAAACTACCCCCAAATGGGGAACTTTTTAAGGCTCAGTGGTACAGACAAATTTAAGGGGTCGATTTTGCACAACTTCATGCTTAGAATTTGCAAACGAAAAGAAAAAAAAAAGTAAATATGAGTACTGGTTTTTTATCAATCGAAAACCAATAAAGTTTGGGGCGGAGGAGTTTAGCCTTGTGTCGGTGTTGCACTTTTGCAGGCCGAATTCTGAGGATACGCAACATATTGTGGAAGGTGCAACTCTGAGTGACAAAAGGTTTAATATCCATCATATTCGAATTTGGTTGCAGTTAGGGGTTGGCGTTGGGTTTGGGTAGCCCAAACCCGACCCGTCCCGTTTTTAAAATACCCGGACGGGACGAGTATTTTTTAGGTTTGGGTACCCGAACTTGAATACCTGTATTTTATTACGAAAATATGGGACGGGTTTGGGATTGGTCTCTCCAACCCCGAATACCCGAACCCGCCTATATAATATTATTATTATATAATTATATACTTTAGTTATATAATTAATTAATTTATTAATTAATTAACATTATCTAATAAATGAACTTTTTTACTTTATCTTAATATTCCTTTTAAATATTTCATTAGTTATTAGTAATCAATATTATGGGTCATTATATGATTTTAGACTTTCAGGGCCTGTTTGTTTGGTGTTTGGGAAACTAGTTTGGGAGAGTAGTAGAGGTTTGTGAAATAATCTCGATTTGCGTAATGTTGTTTGTTTGGGTTTTGAGAGAGTGATTTGAGAAATAAAGTAGGTGTAGGTTTTTTTTGGAAGAATCAGATTGTAGGTGTAATATGTGTAAGACTTTATGTCAAATCTGTTGGGATTCGGTAAGATAAACAGCCCTAGGCACAGCGGAATTTAATAATTTTAGGACCTCTTACGGAATCTTGCCAGGATACTACTCTAGGTGTATATAAATGAATATTAAATAAAACGACAGTATAAACAGTTTACACGTTATTCCTGTCTCCTTGCAAATCCTACTTGCCAGATGAAGTCAAGATTCTCCCTCGGTTGGTCGATCATATGCCCTACAGTAGCGCCCCACGTGTTGCGCCTCTATGGGTAGATACACCATAATTACACGAAATATAATATACCCTGATCGGCTAGAACATAGGATATATTAAGATCTGGGTTTAGGAAACGAACTTGGAACAAAAACAAAAATCGAAAAATTCTTCCAAGGAAGAACAGGGTTCGGCCGATTTGTGTTTGGGAGAGAGGGAGAGTGTTTTTCTTGACTTGGCCTTTTGGCTCTTAAAAGTTGTATATAAGATATGACATCAAGTCCCCTATTTATAGGTATCTCATTAACCTAATCATCCTAGGACTAGGACTCCAAGTCTCCTACATGAGTCATGGCCCTTTTAATTAGAAGACTAAGTCTTCCAATTATTCATGGCCCAGTTAATTAATTTAATCAGGCTTTATTTAATCTCTCAATTAAATAGCACAATTAATTAACTATTCTCCCAATTAATTAAATCAGACTCCAAGTCTATTTAATTAAATATTTCTATAATTAATTAAATCCAACTTAATTAATTAACTTACAAGTTAAATTCTAATTTAATTTATAATCTTGATCCAATTCCAATCGGATCCAATTTGTTCCAGTTGGGTCGACCCAGTCGACCTAGTCACCAATCGACCCAGTCGATTTTTCAGACCCAGTCGACCCAATCGACCCAGTGGATTCGGTATACCCAGTTGTTTCCTTTTCCTTCGCTTTCGCTTCATGTGTATTGTGTATACCCCCATAGGTTCACCACATAATTGGTCGTGGGTAATAATTAAATATTAATTCAATTATTCAAGCATTAAATACTTTTAAATCAGTCGAACACTCTGTCGACTGACCATTTCAAAATTAGCACACCTGCCAATTTAGGAATTCTCACACACTCCACGATCGATGTCTGACCACAAGCCCATGTAGCCCAATCACTGGTGAATTAATTCAGTGAACCTTTTATCATTTACAATTACCATATAACACCATAATCTCTCCATCAACCAATCTCCTGTCGGTTTCCCTTTTTCTTTTATCTTGACCTTATGCATTCTGGTCTCGAAATAATTCTCTTTGACTTAATCTTTATGAGCTACTTACATAAAACCGTCAGATACCTCGGCCGAGGATTTTACCAGAATTAATTTCTCACAGAAATACATAGGAGAATTTCTCAACCTATCAAGTCGGGTCAATGGATCCTTTGTTGATGATATGAACCTGCATACGAGTTCCTCTATACCCAACATGAGTCCACAGAGACCTTCTGGTAATCTCCAATCAGTCGAAACTCACATCAAAGTATAAACGTTTTCGCACTAGATAAACCCTATCACCTCAAGTATTTAGGGATCGTTCCTCGTATACTATTGTAAATTGGAATAACTTCATCCCCGATATGCGACTACCGCTTCCATGGTGAGTTATTTCCTAATTGGGGTATTCAGTGCACTTGCCATCCCATCAAGCCACCCACTTATGTGTATCGACTATCCCAGTCACACTCGTGGACCCCAGCGTTCTCCAGTTCATCGGAGTATACACAATAGTGAGAGTCTAACCGAATCCAATGATGTCCTATCTCGATTGGATTCTGGGACTCTTTAATATGTTCTAGATCACGGCCTTGGAGATCAGTCAACGGGTTGTCCCATAGCCCTGTGATCTAAGGACTTCTATCCTTATGCGTAGATAATTATTACATAAGATAAAGATGACCATATAATAATAAAATGCATTTATTAATCCAATTGAATGGTCCTTTCAATTAAATGCAGCCAAAATAGTTGGCTTGCAGGACACTACTCTATCAAAATCATGTTTGTTGTGAGATAAATTGTGTAAGAGATATGTTACTTTATGTCAAATCAGAGTAGAGTTTGTATAGATTTTATTTAGAGATAAGAAAATTGTTGTTTGTTTGGATTTTGAGAGAGTAGTTTGAGAAAATTGAGAGATGAAAAATTTATTTCAGAAAATAGAAAACATGTTTGTTTGGCATTTCCCAAACACGAAATTTTTTTGCGAAACGCCAAACAAACAGGCCCTTAGTTATTTTAGAAATTTATATCTTTTGCGTAATTAAGTGTGGGCTTGCATAATTATTTTGTTATCAACTATAGATAGTATTTGGATTGAATTTTTCTTATTGAGGTTCAATGTTGATCGTATTTTATCATTTGCTCATTATATGATTTCACTTTGTGATCGTATTTGGATATATTTGAAATAGTCATTATGATGAATTGATGATATGTTTAATGTAATAATGGTTAAAAGCTATACGATTTAGCAAAAGAAAAATAACGATATATAATTACGTAATATTGTAATATTATTTTGTTAGGTGGATGAAAATTTGATGAATAAAAATAATACGGAACCTGTAATCCCGTCCCGTCCGAGATGAGAAGTATCAATTCCGAAATTTATTATACCCATATCTCTAGTCCCGAACCCGTCCCAAACCCACCCCTAGTTGCAGTTTTGAAGTATCGGAACATTTCTGATTATAATAATTAGAAATTCATCTGGAGTTGGATTAGCCTCAATACCGATTCCGGCCCATTGACATGCCTAGTTTTTATAGGTTTATATGTACTATTATAATTTTGTTTTAAATATATGTCATATTATTTAACTCCTAACAATGTTATAACTGTTGAAGTTCTAACAAATTAATTACCATGTTTTAATTACCATGTTTAATTTAAATAATATAATTTTCAACTTTGTTATCAGTTATTTCTTGTATTTAACTATAACATCCAAAATAGTTGCAATTTATAACTACACTACTTGAACATAACCTAATTTTTGTAACTTATTTTAAAATAAAATAAAAAAATTTCAAAATGGAAAATGAACACCAAAAGACCTCTTCCCCGCCCGTAACTTATTTTTATCAGCTTCATAACATTTCTTCTATAAAGTATATATATATGTAGATGCACGCGCGTCATCACTATAACTAAAATAAATGGTAAAACTACGTAGGACATGTCTAAAAGGAATACGGGTTTGTCAGTATACACCCCACCATTACTCATTTAATATAAAAAATAAAATCATGACCTCCTAATATAGTCATAACAACCGGTCATAAATTTGATTGTTTTTGGTTGCATTCTAAGGTCATCTACAATCAGGGGCAGATCCAGGATTCCAGAGTTGAGGGGGCCAATTTTTATTATCATGAAAAAAAAAATCTGTATAAATAGATAAACATAAAATCTATACTCTAAAATGTATTTTCACTATATTATAATTATATACCATGTTCATTAATATACTATAAAATAGTCTCAAATAAAATTAATATTATTTTCATTATGAATTAAAACTTCAGCAAAATAATGTATAATGTTAATTTAGAGAGATTTTATTCAGAAAATGTGTGCTCTCTTGGAGGAGAGTAACCACTATTTATACATAAAGAATATGCTGATTTACAGCCTCTAAAAATATCCTAAATAAATGAAAGAATAAAATATTTAATATCGAATCAAATCTGTAAAGCGTAAAATCTGCTAATCAAATATGTAACTGCTAATTAGAGCATAAAATCTGCTAATGAAGATCTAATTAATTCCTTTGACATCCCCCCTCAAATTGATGCTGGTAAATCTACAAGCATCAATTTGCTAACTAGGAAATTATGTCGCTGGCGTGTCATGGATTTGGTAAAGATATCTGCAATCTGTAGAGTGGTAGATAAATGTGGGAGCGTGACAATCTGGTGATCATAGGCATCTCGGATGAAGTGACAATCAACCTCAATGTGCTTCGTGCGTTCGTGGTAGACAGGGTTGGCAGCAATTTGAATCGCACTAGTGTTGTCGGCATATAGTGGAGTAGGCTGATCTTGTGAGATACCAAGCTCTGTAAGAAGACCACGTAACCAAATTATTTTGGAGCATGCAGCAGACATCGCCCGGTATTCTGCCTCAGTAGATGACTTAGAGACGGAGTCTTGTTTCTTGCATTTCCAAGAGATAAGAGCATCTCCGAGAAACATACACCATCCTGTAGTAGATTTCCTAGTGTCTGGGCAGCCTGCCCAATCAGCATCAGTATATGCTTGTAGCTGAAGCGAAGAACCATTAGGGAAAAATAAGCCACGAGTGGGTGTACCTAGAATGTATCTAATGATGCGTCGTACGGCGGAAAGATGGAGATGTCGAGGAGTTTGCATGAACTTGCTAACTGTGTGGACAATATATGAGATGTCTGGTCGTGTGATTGTCAAATATATGAGGCTACCAACCAACTTTCTATATAAAGTAGGATCCTCAAGAAGTTCCCCTTCATCACGTCTATACTTCACATTGATTTCCATAGGAGTGTAAACAGATGCAGTGTCCGTTAGGCCAGCCAATTGAACCAAATCATGAGTGTATTTTTGTTGATTTAAAAAAATACCTTGAGGCCGATGATGCACCTCTAACCCCAAGAAGTAGGTGAGTTGCCCAAGATTCTTCATGTGGAAAGTAGAATCTAGCAAGTTTTGAATTTTAGAGATGGCCTCCATATCAGAACCAGTGATAACGATGTCGTCCACATAAACAAGTAGTACAACTAAGCCCTTAGATGTTCTTTGAAGGAAAAGGGAAGAGTCATACTGACTTTGAGTGAATGAAAAACCAAGGAGTGTAGATCGAAACTTTTCAAACCATACTCGCGGTGCCTGTTTCAAGCCATATAGAGAACGTTTTAGTTTACAAACTGCATTAGTGGACGAAGTAGGCATACCATGGGGAAGTTTCATGTAAATGTCCTCCTTGAGGTCACCATGTAAGAACGCGTTCTTAACATCCATTTGATGTAAAGACCATGACTGAGATGCAGCAAGAGCAAGTATGATTCGTACGGTTGTCATTTTGGCTACAGGTGCAAAGGTCTCATCATAGTCTAAGCCATACTCCTGCTTGTTGCCAAGAACCACCAATCGAGCTTTGTAACGATCTATAGACCCGTCGGAACGAAGCTTAATGGAAAACACCAACTTACTTCCAAGGGGTTTCACATATGGTGGACATGGAACAACATCCCATGTTTGATTTTCTTCTAGTGCAAGAAATTCTGTTTCAATAGCTTGCCGCCAACACTCATGCTCCATTGCCTGTTTATATGATGATGGAATAGGAATAGAGGATAAAGTGGTGGTCAAAGATAAAGGAGGGGTGAAACCGTACTTATCTGGTGGTTTATGAACCCGATTACTGCGTCTAAGGGGAGCCGGTTCAGTTGTTGGAACATGATCAGGATCAGCAGCCAAGGAATGAGTTGGAGGGGGCCCGGGAGGTTCAGAAGTCTCTTTGGAAGTGCGACGCTGATACACTAAGAGAGGCTTAGAAGATACTTGTTCTGCAGAAGAGTTAGTAAACAATGGCAAAACAGAATATGATGGAGAAACAGAATCATGGTGTTTGGCAAAAAAATATTGGTTTTCAAAAAAAATCACATTTCTAGAAACTCGAATACGACGCAAATTGGGATCATAACAAAGAAAACCTTTTTGATGTACAGAATATCCGAGAAATGCACATTGAACTGATTGAGCTGTTAGTTTTGTGCGTTCATGTGCGGGAAGGTGTACAAAACAGACACAACCAAAGGTACGTAGGTTAGAATAATTTGGAGTACGTCCAAATAACCGAGTGAAAGGAGAGACATGGTTCAATGAGGGAGACGGCAATCTGTTGATGAGGTGGACAGCAGTAGATAAAGCTTCACACCAAAATCGAGAGGGTACAGATGACTCTAGAAGAAGGGTGCAAACAACATCAAGGAGATGACGATTCTTTCTCTCAGCCACACCATTTTGTTGTGGGGTTGAAGGACAAGACCGTTGAGACTCTATCCCATTAGTTTGTAGGAACTCCTGAAATAATTTAGACATGTACTCACCCCCATTGTCA
Source organism: Penstemon barbatus (assembly GCA_003313485.2). NCBI lineage: Eukaryota > Viridiplantae > Streptophyta > Magnoliopsida > Lamiales > Plantaginaceae > Penstemon > Penstemon barbatus. The sequence continues at coordinate 65,124,767 of CM064884.1, read as the reverse complement.
GAGCGAAGGATCTTGATATTTGCAGAAAATTGGGTCTGAATATGTGCATGAAAAAGCTTAAACACAGAAAATACTTCAGCTTTAGAGTGCAAGAAATAAATCCATGTGAAACGACTATAGTCATCTATAAAGGTTACAAAATACTTGTAATTAGCATGAGAAGTAACAGGTGTCATACCCCACACATCACTATGTATTATATCAAAAGGTTGGACTACATTTGGTGTATGAGTAGGAAATAGTAGAGTTTTGCTTTTGCCAAGCCTACAAGAATTGCAATCAAATTTAACAACACTAAGAGATGGTGATTCTTTATTCCCAAGTAAACCAGAATTTAACAAAGTATGTAATATATTCGAGTTTGGATGTCCGAGTCGTTTATGCCATGCTCGGTAATCAACGTGAGCAGAATTACATGTGATAAATGGCAAAGAATAACGTGAAGACAAAGGAAATTGGAGTGGAAAGAGACGTCCTACTTTAGGCCCCCTTGCAATCATCTTCCCTGATTGTTGATCCTGCACAATACAACCAGATTTAGAAAATTCAATTTTACAATCTTTATCAACCAACTGACCGATAGAAACAAGATTTGTGGCTAGATCAGGGGAGACAAAAACATTGGTTAAAGAAGGAGAAATATCACCGGTCGCCGTGATAGGTAATGGGTTCCCATCAGCTGTATAAATCTTAAGATTTCCAGAATACTTCTTTACATTAGTAAGAAGATCAACATTGTTTGTCATATGATGGGAAGCTCCGGAATCAAAGTACCAAGGTGATGATGTAGAAAGTGGTTTACCTGAAAGTCCTAAAGCAGAGAATGCTGAAATGATCATTTGTTGAATCATTTCAGGGGTTACAGGTTGAACAGTAGTAGTAGGAGCACTTGAAGAACCAATTGAGGCAGTATATGCTGTTTCAGATTTCTTAGGGGGTCGGGTAGGACATTCCTTGATGATGTGGCCATCCTTTTTACAGTAATTGCAGAATTTTTTTGGACAGTTTGAAGCATAATGCCCAAATCCCTTGCAGCAAAAGCACTGAATATTGGTCAAATCCCTACCTCTTGGCTTACCTTGAGTTGCATAAGCTACATGAACGTAGGTAGATTTTTGCTGCTCCATGGTGGCTTGAGTGAGAAGGCGTTGCTCCTCACGAAACAAAGCATTGAGGCATGTATCAAGGGAAGGGACAGGTTCTCGATTCATAAGATTAGACCTGGTGGCTTCAAATTCAGATCTAAGTTTCATAAGAAATTGATCCCTTTTAGTAATTTCATGTACAGCTTGAACAGAAGCAAGACCTTGAGGAGGTAAACTAGCATAGACTATATCAGAATATTCAGCCCAAAGATTCATGAAACTAGAATAAAAATCAGAAATAGAGAGACTGCCCTGTTGGAGAGTCGCTAATTCATGTTCAAGCTGAAATCTCCGAGCAGTGTTTTGTTGGTTGTAGAGTTTCTTCAAATAATTCCACATTTCAGCTGCAGTGTTGAAGGGCTGAAGGTTTAAAATGATGCTCGATTCAACAAATCCGAGAATCCATGCCATGATTTGAGCATCCTTGACCTCCCACTTGGCGTGCTCATCATTCTCTTTGTCTTTGTCGGGAGTAGGTTTGCTGCCATCAACATGGCCCCATAAATCCTTGCCTTTGACAAATATCTTGAAGTGGAATGCCCAAGCCGAGTAGTTTTTGCCATTAAAACGAATCAAGACAGAATCATACTTGTCTGTAGACATGATGCCGAGAAAAAAAATACACAAGAACAAGAGACTCAACAAGAACTAGGGACTGCACTAGAACTTAGAAACTAGAGAAACGTGAGGGTATAGAACCTTGGCTTTGATACCATGTTAATTTAGAGATATTTTATTCAGAAAATGTGTGCTCTCTTGGAGGAGAGTAACCACTATTTATACATAAAGAATATGCTGATTTCCAGCCTCTAAAAATATCCTAAATAAATGAAAGAATAAAATATTTAATATCGAATCAAATCTGTAAAGCGTAAAATCTGCTAATCAAATATGTAACTGCTAATTAGAGCATAAAATCTGCTAATGAAGATCTAATTAATTCCTTTGACATATAACAAATAAACTTTTATATTGTTTTCAAGCTTATTTTTCACAAGCTTTACTTTATATTTCGCATACAGAACATATGAAATAATGAAGGAACTAATATCACAATAAAATGGTATCATATTGGTTTAAAATTTAAAAGCCATAATAGTTTAATTTATTGAATCATACTATTGATAGACATATCACTTAAATTCACAAAATATTGTAATTTAAATTTTAAAAGAAACAAATAGGCATTCAAATGAACTAAATATATATATACATGAATAGAATGAAAAAAAAAAAAAAAAAAAAAAAAAAAAAAGCCAAAATCTTGGTGGGGCCAAGGCCCCCCCAACTCATATAGTAGATCTGCCCCTGTCTACAACCGAGCTGGCAATGAGACATGAGGAGAGTTGCCGGCTCCATTCGGTTGGAAATGGATGATGTCAATTGGGTTGTCAAGAGGGCAGGGCGAGTAGGGGGTTCGGGGCAGGCAACCAGGCAACCAGGCAAGCAGGCAATCATTGCCTTCTCGGGTGCTGTTTTTTTTTTAAATTCATGAATTAAATAAATGAGATTTGTTCATATACAATTGGACAAATACAAATCTAAATAAATGAGATTTGTTGAACACAAATACATAATTTGAAAATACGCAATGCAACTAAAATAATAACACAAATACTTAATTTAAAAATACACAATACAACTTATATAAAAAAAACTCATATACTTAATATTTGTTGTTTTGCTTTAATTATGTGTAATCGTTGGTGTTTAATCTTTATTAATTTTCCTTTCTATTCAAGTGCATTAATAATAAGTGTTGTTGTTTTTCGTTAATTATGTTAGTTGTTGATTTTCTTATTAGTTGTGTAACTATTAAAAAAATTATTATGATTTTTATTAATTTTATTATCATTATTATCATTACTATTATTATTATTAAAATAAGATTGAGTGGTGAGAGTGTGGAAAGTGGGAGTGGAGAAAGTTATGAAATTGAATTAATGGATGTTGATTGTCCTTCGGTTTGAGATGAGTTTTTTAGATGGAGCGAAAAGACATGAGGACAAGGTAAGAGGACAAAATAATTGGACAATTGGGTAAGACTTCTACTGAAGATGACCTAAGGGATTTTTACTGCTATGATCTTTCTTGAATTTGTAATTTCAAAAATAACCGGTCTTCTTTCCCCAATTTCAAACAGAGATTGGTACTCATTAGTCAAGAAAGCTATGAGTCCTACTGCCGCTCAGAACGTCTTTGCCGATTGCCGATACGCCCGACAGAATGCTCGGTTGCATTCTATTGCCTGATTTAGCAGCAGTAACATCAATTTGTTTAAGCTAATTCCTTATATTCATATTTTCAAATGTAAAAATTGAACAATTGGCTCAACGGAATATGAAATGGATTATACGTATGTGTTAGCGACAACGAGACGAACAAAAACCCTAAGCTAATTCTGACGAGTAGCCACCCGGAAACGATGCCCGTGCGTGAGGTCGCAGGAGAAGACAGTGGCGGCTCTGGTGTTTGTTGCGAGGGAGATGGCGGCGGGTTTTGTGGTGGTGGCGAGTTTCAAATAGCGAATCTGGCGGCTATTTTGGTGGTGGTTGGAGAAGATGGCGGCCGCGGTTGATTAGGTGAAGAGGATGACCCCCAAATTTTTTCATTTTTTCATTTTTTTAAAATTTATGGGCTGTTTGTTTGGTGTTTCTAAAAAAAAATTCGTGTTTGGGAAATGCCAAATAAATATATTTTCTATTTTCTGAAATAAATTTCTATCTCTCTATTTTCTCAAACTACTCTCTCAAAACTCAAACAAACAACTATTTTCTTATCTCTAAACAAAACATATACAAACTCTATTCTGATTTGACATAAAGTAAAATATCTCTTATACAATTTATCTCAAAACAAACATGATTTGACATAAACTCTTACACCTACAACTTAACTCTTTCAAAAAAATCTATACCTACTTTATTTCTCAAACCACTCTCTCAAAATTCAAACAAACAATATTACGCAAATCGAGATTATTTCACAAACCTCCACTACTCTCTCAAACTACTTTCCCAAACACCAAACAAACAGGCCCATAATATTTTTTGGAAAAGAATTATAAATTTGATTTATCATTTTTATGGATAATGTATTTGGATTGAATTGTTCGGAGCTACATTTTAGATAGTGTATTCTGGACTTAGTGATAAAGTTCAGAAGGAAAAATTATTTAATGTAACCGCTGTACCACGTCATCAATTATACGTGATGCAACCCACCAATACACTTGGAACATGTAGAGTAATAATTCACATCAACCATGTTCTAGCAATGTGAACACAATTTTTTAAAACCCTATTTTTTGGGATCAAGACCAAAATATGGTATGATGTGAATTATCACTCTACATGTCCCAAATATATTAGTGGACTGCACCACTTGTACTTTATGACGTGGTGCAGCGATTGCACTAAATAATTTGTCGTTCTCCAGATAATTCATTTTGACTTGATAGAAAATTGAATATAATTTGAGCGAATTTCAAACATTTGTCTGTCAATTGTTGCAGTATTCACGTGATGTTGCAGTAGGTGGGTCAGAAAAAATATATTCCAACTTTTTCAAAATTATCTAAATCATATTGCATGAAATTAAATATAGTGATATCTAAATCATATTTATGAGGGAGTTGGTGATATTATAAGTGCGTGTTATCTATTTGGAGTACATTGTGACAAACTTTGAAAATTTCACTAATGAATTAACAATTTATAGATGGGTTAGTGATACTGTAAGTTTATATTCTTCGTATGTAGTAAATTGTAATCAAAATATTAAAATATAGAGACTAATTGTCCCACACTGGTTGAAGACAATAGTTAAGTCGACCTTATAAGGTCTTGGACAATCCTTACCTTACAAGCTAGCTGTTGAGGTTGAGTTAGGCTTAAGCCAAGTAAGTGGACTTAACCCAATCCATGTGGTGAATTATAATATGGTATCAGAGCCCCAGGTTGAAGTGGGTCACCTCCTTCCGTGATGGGCTCTTCTTTGCGCGCATGATGTGATTTATTCTTCACCCATATGGTCTGGAAAATCCGCGTGTTGGGATCCACACGGTCTGGTCAAATCCGCGTGTTGGACTCTTACCTACATGTTAATAATTCGCATATTGGGCTTTAATATGTCACGTGTTGGCTTGTTTCACCCACACATTCAGCCCGCCCACACGTGAAGGGGGAGTATTGAGACTAATTGTCCCACACTGGTTGAAAACAATAGTTAAGTCCACCTTATAAGGTCTTGGGAAATCCTCACCTTACAATCTAGCTTTTGAGGTTGAGTTAGGCTCAAGCCAAGTAAGTGGACTTAGCCCAATCCATGTGGTGAATTCTAATATAAAATTTCACTAATTAATGATTTACTAAGGGGTTAACGATAATATAAGTGTAGGTTATCCGTTTGGAGTAATTTGTGACCAAAATATCAAAATTTCACTGATTAACAATTGACGAAGGGGTTAACGATACTATAAGTGTATGTTATCCGTTTGGAGTAATTTGTGATCAAAATACCAAAATTTCACTAATTAACCACTAATTAACGATTTACGAAGGAGTTAATGATACTATAAGTGTAGGTTATTTGTTTGGAGTAATTTGTGACCAGACTACCAAAATTTCACTAATTAACCATTTACAAAGGATTTAGTGATACTATAAGTGTAGGTTCTCCATTTGGAGTAATTTGAGACCAAATTTTAAAAATTTCACCAATTGACAATTTACGGAGGAGTTTTTTTTTTTTTTTTTTGAGAAACAAAGGAATATATAAATCACGGATGTTCGGAGATTACAATATCAAAAACCATAGACGGAAGGCAACAATCAAAAGAGTAAAACTGAGAAGCTAATCTAGCTAAGGAATGGGCTACTTTGTTACATTCCCGAACGACATGACGTGCCCGAAATTCTATAAAATTCCTACCAATAACTTTAATTTCTTCAAAAACAGCCCCTAGGCTACCTAAATTGGCCTCTCTATTTGTAATCCCATTGATAACAGTCGAGCAATCACTTTCAAGGTAAACACGAGACCACCCGGAATCAGAAGCAAACTGGACTGCTTGGAGTGCTGCTATGGCTTCTGCCGCTTCGGGACTGAGAGGAAGGAGCAACGGAAAAGCCTTCCAACCCACACAATCACCTAACGAGTTCCTCGCCATAATACCTACTCCAATCCCAGCTCCTTTACTCATGACAGCGGCATCGATGTTCAATTTAACGAAGTCCCTAGGCGGAGGCAACCAAAGGGCAGAAGTACGGTTTGTACCTGGGGGGTGAAACACCTCTCTTGAGGATATAAATCTTTTGAAAAAATCACGCGCAGAATTCACCAAAATAAGTGGTGGTGTATCAGAAGCTTCCCACAAGAGTTTATTACGGCAAAACCAAATCCACCAACACAATGTTGTAAATAAACCAAACTCCTTAGAGTCAGTTCTACTCTTAACTTGGCAAAACCAGTCCTCAACATCAATAGTATCACAGCGATAACATGAAAAAGATAAATCCGAGAGAGCCCAAATTTGTCTAGCAAAGGGGCAAGAGTAGAGGCAGTGAATTAGAGATTCCGTACCTGATCCACAGCGTGAGCAGGAGGCGTCCTCCAAAAATTTGCGGCGTAGAAGTTGGTCTTTAACTGGAATTGCATTAGAACAACAACTCCAAACAAAGTGTCTCACTTTTGGAGGAGCATATATCTTTCAAATCCACTCCCAATTTCGAGATTGACGTGAACTTGGCCCTCCAAGTCGTGCTTCAGCAGCAGCTGATTTTAGAGAGCGAGAAAGCCGATAGGCAGATTTCACCGTAAAACTACCCGATTTATCAAAGTGCCACATTAAGCTATCCGTGAACATACGTGTACCAAGCGGAATAGACAAGATTTCCTTAGCTTCTTCTTCTGAAAATATAGAGATAATAAGATCTCTATTCCAAAAACCTAAATCTTCATCGATTAAACAACTAACCGTAGAGTTATGATGGATCAACGAAGGAGGAGAAGTAATCAAATAATTGCTTGACCGAGGCAGCCATCTATCACCCCAAATGCGAATCGAATTCCCATCACCCACTCTCCAACGAAGGCCCGCACGAAGTAAGCTAATAGATCCCCAAATACTCCTCCAAGTTGCCGAAGGACAAGAACCTAGTTGAGCCTCCAATATATCAGAATTAGGGAAATAACGGGCTGAAAAACTCTACTAAGCAAACTGTCCGGATAAAGCAAGATACGCCAAGCTTGCTTGGCGAGAAGAGCCGAATTAAATGAATCAAAATCTCTGAAGCCTAATCCACCATCCCTCTTACTATCGCAAAGTTTATCCCAATTCACCCAATGGATCTTTGATGAGTTTTTTTCATTCCACCAGAAGTTTGAAATCATTGAGTCGATTTCTTTCACTAAGTAAGATGGAAGTTTAAAGCAGCTCATTATATAAGACGGAATAGCTTGAATAATTGACTTAATCATAACCTCGCGCCCGGCTCTAGATAGGGATTTGGTCTTGAGATTATGTAACCGACTCCAAATTCGCTCTCTAATGAAGCCAAAAACCTCTCTTTTACATTTGCCAATAGCTAAAGGAAGGCCCAAATATAAATCGTGCTTTGACTCCAAACGAACCGGTAAAATATCCATTATATCGGAAATAATCTGGTCTTGCGTGTTTCTTGTGAAAACGTCACTAGATTTACCGAATCTATTTGAAGTAATTTGTGACCAAAATTTAAAAATTTCACTAATTAAAGGTTAACGAAGGGGTTAGTGATAATATAAGTGTAGATTCTCCGTTTGGAGTGATTTATTTAATTGAATTCACTTTAAATTAAATTTAAGTAACAAAATTAACATTTTAAAACTTGGACCAATGTGTAATTTTGATATTCAAGGGTAACTAGGGAGAGTGATACAACTTAATAACTTTATGAAGATCTCAAGTAATTTTATGAAAAAATTTAGAATTTAATTTGACAAAAATATTTCCCTTAAATTTGTATTTTGTAAACAAAGAAAAATCCACGAAAAATAATTTCAACATGATAAAAAAATGTTAAAGATCATAAATTATTTTTTGAACTCAACGGTGGTCGCCGCTAGGAGAACGACGATCAAAATGGGCCTCACTCAAGGCACATGCCAGTAGCCGCGCGTGGACGAGGTCCAGTCGGGTCGTCTTTAACCCTTTTTCTTTGTAATTCAGGTCAGAGCGATCCAGTTTCAAAATTCTTCATATTTTCGTTCTTTTGAACCTGGCTAAAACATGGGATTTGTTGGAAATTCATTGTTAAATACGATTTCATTCTCAATTTTTGATTTCACCCATTAATTCGCAAATTTAATGAAGGGTTTTTGAATTGACGAAGAACCTTAAAATCCTATTCCAACATTGCACATTTTTGCTGGTTTATAATAGTCGATTTAGGATAAATGAATCAATTTCGTCTTAATATATACACGTCACATTAATCTCATATAACTCAACTCAAAATCCAATTAATTCATTAAAACTTGCAAGAACTCAAGGTGGAAGCAATTTGTTTGCAAAAAAATAGATTTACCATAAAACATACTCGATGAAACTCATTACCTCAATGGCTGGGTTTGGGTTTTATAATTAATTATGAAGATATCTTTTAATTTTTCAAAAGATGGACAAAAGGGTCGTGAGGCAAGAAAAGGGGAGCCTAACTAGGAGTTGTGAATACATTAATGGCAGTTCACAATTAAAATTCAAAGCTACAAAAGGTACAAAAGGGTAAAAATGACAGTTCACAATTTTAATTCACAATTTAATGAATAAGTTGCTAGTGACATATTTGCCACATGGGATCATATTAATGGTAATGTCAAAGGAGTCCTTTCAGAATTTTCCACCTAATCGATTTCCACGAGGACTATAAATAATTCATAATATAATTCATGTTCGATGTAGATTAAGTGTGAAACAATGACTAAAGTTTTCTTTTAAAACTACAATAAACAAACTTATCCACGTAAAACACGACAAAATTAGACTATAGATCAATTAAAAAAATAAAAATCATATCCACTCCTATCTTCAGTTCCTGGATTTATCAAGATAATTCCAATGAACTCCCCTACATATAATTGGAATGATATAGTGATACTAGGAGCTAATCACACAATTACAAATCTCATAATTTTGTTTTTTTAAAACATTAATCATCAATTATTTTCATAACTGTTCAAGTACAAAGAATTACGAATAATACACCACTATCAAATAATTAAATTATAAGAAAATCCATATTAGTGAAAATTGAATTAAAAAAATATGGGTCATGGTATCTCAACTTTGCCAGAAATTATGCTTTTTTATGTCAAGCCATGACCAACGCTTTCTTCTTCCAATTCTTTAAACGCGTAGTTGGAAAATGTAGGGTTTTTGGTACTTTGCACCCTGACATTATAGGGGTTTTGGTATTTTGCACCATAACTTAAAAGTTTTGACACTTTGCATCCTGTAAATATAATTTAGTTGATACTTTGCACCCTAGTGTTTGTTTTGACGAAAAATTTCATTGAATGATATAATAGTTATTTTCATATATTTTTGGACACTTTGCACCCTAATAGTATAGATTATGACACTTTGCACTCTGAAATATAGAATATTGACACTTTGTACCCAAAAAATATAATTTCTGGCATTTTCAACTCCGACTTAATATGATAATATAAATTATATAAATAACATGCAATATAATAATATGTTAGATATGTAAACGTGTATTTTAGATATAAAGTGAATAATCTAGAGGATACTTGAAAATAAAATGAAGACAATGTCTTTTTTTTAATCTAAATTTTACTGAGAGAAAATGTTAAAATAAGTTATTATAAAGTAAAATAAATTTAAAATAACAAGTTTATGATTGTTGTGCATAGAAATGACCATTTTATCCCTACGTCGCCGACATTCATGAGTTTTTTCTTTTAAAAAAAATACATTAGGGTGCGAAATGTCATACAAATTATATTTTTAGGGTGCAGAGTGCCAAAAAATGAAATCGGGGTGAAAATGCTATATTTTGTAATTTTAGGGTGCAAAATGCCAACATTCTATATTTTAGGGTGCAAAAACTATATCGCCAAGGTGCAAAGTGAAAAAAAATTGAAAATAACTATTATACTCTTTTACCAATGAATTTTCTCACCAAAACACACACTAGGGTGCAAAGTGCCAAATAAATTATATTTTCAGGGTGCAAAGTATCAAAACTTTTAAGTCAAGATACAAAGTGCAAAAATCCTATAATTCTAGGGTACAAAATAGTAAAATACCAAAAACCCGAAAATGGATGAAAAGATGATGATTTTGGAATTTTGTAACTCTCCAAGTAGTGGGCATTAAGTCATTAACACTATTGCGTGTTAATTGTTGAGTTTCTTAAGTTGATCTTTTTGCAACTATAAAAAATCGGACACCTCCCCTTACCAAATATAGAAGAGATACAAGAAAAATTCCCCCTAAAGTAGCTTGTGTAGAGATCTGATCACATTTCGTTTGTTCAAGCCTTAAGTGCTCCACTATTATTGTAGTGAAATGAGTCATGTGAAGTGGTTTGTCTTTGATTCCGAAAGCACCAAATTATTTCTAAATATCTAATACGAGTTCTTTCCTCGTTCGTTGTTATTGTTGTTTTCTTTTATTTTCTTACTGTTATAAATATTAATGTTAATTTTATCTAACACGTGTATATATATGCCCATTCTTCATATGTGAATTAATTTATTTCAAAATCTTGTTTTATCATGTTTTACATATTAGAAATCAAAGAACTTATCAGAATTCGTCTCCAATCAATTTCGAGTTTTTAAGTAGGGATCCAGAAGATTATTGGTATTTATTGTGTTCGTAATAAATTAGACTGCAGTTTCTTAAGGAAAAAAAAAGTTGGAATATATTGGTATAATGATTTTACATTGGTAGAGTAATTTTTTGATAAAAATCCGTCACTTTTCTCTTTCTCAACAATTTATTTTTTTAAATTAATCCCGAAGAATTTCTTTTCTTTCCTCATATGGATATACATAAAACATTTCCATCAAAATATAAAATATATTTATATGAAACATGCATCCCGGTGTGTTATTAAGTATTCAGCATGTTTCCTATACATATGCGATACTGCACGGTGTATAATTTTGAAGTATTCGAACAACCTTGCTTAAAACCAATATAATAGTAATATTAATTATTATAATATAAATGTGGAAATTATTTGTAGGATAAATATTATTAGTTTTAATCGGTAATTAATTTATTTTTCTTTTGTCCTGATCAGAATTAGTGATACGGGGGATTTTTTTTTTTTTTTTTTTTTGTGGAGATGGTGACAATGGGGATGCTGATGTTGAGTAATTATCTCTGGAAAAAGACATAATAATGGCTCTTCATTTGTCTGAACGGTTGGATAAATAATCTTAACGTGTCATTTTTTCTTCTGGCCAATTAGTAATGCAAAACTGAAAAGCATATATACATAACATTTAATTAAGATGCTTACGTTTCCCGTTAGACTACTACTCCTCTGTATGTTCCATAACTATTTAATTTTTATTTCAATAATAAATACAAGTACAATTAAATTGACAAATTATTAAACAAATAAGTAGGGCTGTAATCGAGCCGAGTAGTATCGAACGACACTGATCAAGTTTGGTTTGATTTTTATCGAGCTTGAAATTTTGTGTTTGAGTTCGGTTTGATTTTCAATAGAGCCGAGCTCAAATGAGCTTTTATCGAACGAGCTCGATCGAGCCAAGTGTCGAGTAGTTTGATATTTTACATGTATTTTTTTTATTTTTTAGCTTATGGAATCGAGCTCGAGCCGAGCATCAAAGTTATCGAACGAAAAAAGATGTTCAAGCTTATTTAAATAGAACCGAGCTCAAACGAGCTCGAGTCGAGTATCGAGCAACTTGATTTGATTTTCAGCCAACAAATAAGTATTTTTCATATGAATAAATCAACAACATTTAATCCAACATAAAAGATGAATTAACTGAATTTTTTGTTTTGGGAAGTAAAGTGTTTATTTCGTGTTTCGAGGGTGCAAAATACAAAAAAAATCTTTATTTTTCTTTGATACGAATTTAATACTGCATTCTTTTGACTGTATAAAATATACGATTCTAAATTGAGCCATGTGTTGATCATGAGATGGATGATGGTGATGCCGACGGATTTCTATGAAAAGTTGCTGGGTTTGGAATTATGTGAGTGAATGCGGAGAAAATATTGAGTGGAATCACACCACCTCATTAAATATACGAGGGGCAACCTATCAAGGCAATTGTGATATATAGGGTGATAATCAATATTACCTCATGTTCTGACAGTGGTGAATTACTGGACTGCTCTACGTATACTTGATAATGTGAAACAACGATTGCACTAAATAATATTTTTGAAAAAATAGGATTTTAAAAAATATGTTTACATTATCAGAACATGTGGTGATTTTATTATCATTTCACATATCACAAGTGTATTAATGAGCTACATCACGTGTACTTGATGTCAGCGGCGGAGCTACATAGACTTGAGGAGGGTCCAATGACCCCACTGAAATTTATTTGTTTCTTGTATCATACCTAGAATTTATGGAAGTTTTATATGATTTTTCTTTAAAAAAAGAAAATTAGAGAGGTTTTCTATCAAAATGACCCCAGTGAAAAATTGAAAAAATTACATAGTGGACCCTCAATATTTTATTGGAGTATAATTCTCACTAACTATTAACAAGATACTATTTATTCGGCTAATGTTACAATAAGGGGAAGAAGGATTTAAAGATTGACATTTTGCATCTCAAAAATAGATTTTGGTGTTATGATAAAAAAAATAGGTAAAATTGTAGAAAACGTCCTAAACTAATTACTGATTTTGGATTTTCGTCCCGAACTATTTAATTTGGCGAATTTCGTCCCGTAATTTAATATTTTTTTGGAATATCGTCCCAAACTAATTACTAATTTTGATTTTTCGTCCCAAACTATATCAACTCGCCAAATTTCGTCCCATAATTTACCATTTTGTATTAATTTAGTCCCAATATTAAATTTCTAATTTAATGAAAATGACGTTCAATCTTGTAATTAATTTGGGACGAACTCTGCAAGATTATATAATTATTCATGTTAAAATTTACCATGTCATGACACTTAAGAAACCATGTGATAATTCATCGGCAAATGCGCAATTCCGTCTTATAATTATGGTGGGACGATATTCCAAAAAAATATTAAATTACGGGACGAAATTCGCCAAAGTAAATAGTTTGGGACGATAATCCAAAATCAGTGATTAGTTTGGGACGATTTTTGCAATTTTGCCAAAAAAATAAGGTATTTAATAAGATTTCTAAGGATCAAATCATGGAATATTGGCACAAAAACTATAAAAAAATCATGTAATGGTTGTTTAAATACTCCCTCCGTTTTTTTTTTTTTTTCGTTTTGGAGGATTGCACACGAATTAAGGAATGTTATAAATAGCCACTTTTTTGAAGTAAAAACTTCAAAATACCCTTTTAATCAAATAATCTTAACATTAATTGCATTAATGATAAATATTAGTAAGAAAGGTAAAATTGATAAATGAACATTAATTTTACATTGAAATCCTAAAATGATAAATAAAAGTAAACAACTTTTTTTTGCCAAAACGAAAAAAAAAAAAAAAAAAAAAAAAAGGAGGAAGAAGTAAGTTTTATTTGGTGATAATTCAAAGATCAATACAAATACTAATAATGGACCCCAGTGAAATTAATTTCTGGCTACGCCACTGCTTGATGTCGTGGTGCGTCGATTGCACTGCATAATTGGTAAAGATTGTTGGGTTTCTTACGGCTGAGGGTGGCGAACAGGGCCGGCCCTGAGCGTAAGCCGCGTATGCGGCCGCTTAGGGCCATCGATCCGGGAGGGCCTCTGGATTTTATATATATATATATATATATATATATATATATATATATATATATATATATATATATTTTTTTTTTAAAAAATTATGAAGAAATAGGCTAATTATGTCGTATAAGAGGCTGATTTTCGAATTAATGTTGTGGAAAAAGAATTATAATTAATGAATTATGAAGAAAGCTCGTAGAATATTAATGGAGGAATAGAGTTGCAGGTTGGCAAAATTGAGGAAGAAGAAGATGTGCTATATGTGCCTAAATTGTAATTATACTTGATTGGGTTTCTTGTAGGAGTAAAAGTTGAGTGGGCCTATTTTATTTTAAATTGACTAGGTTAGGAAAAGATAAGACATTGCTGTCAGCTGCCATGTACAATATGAAAATTTGACAAGTAATTGCAAAAAAAGCCCTTCTACTTAAAAGTAAGAAGAAAAATTTGTGGATTGTAGAAATAAATCTAAGCAAACAAATTGCAAAAATTGGGGATAAATCTAAACAAGCATATTGCAAATCCTAATTGCAAAAATATTGAAACACAAGACGGGCATAAGGCATCTTCAAGCTTAATCTTCACTCTTTATAGTCTTCGGGTTAGCCATGTTGTCGATTGAAAATAATATGGTAAAGAAGATTGATTATGCAAGCGTAATTAGTGATTTTGCTTCAAAAAATGCTAGGAGAGTAATATTTAAGTAATAATATTTTATTAAGAGTTTAATTGTTTATATTGTATTCGCGAACGCAGTTAATTCTTATTTAATATAATTATGTCTCGTATTATCAATGTATTTTACATAGCAAAATTTTTTTATATGAAGGACCACAAAGTCAAAGTTGACTTAGGGCCACTAAAAACTCAGGGCCGGCCCTGGTGGCGATGACGGTGGAGCTTGAGAAAAGCGGTGCCGGAGTTGGAGTTATGGCGTAGGAAGAGATGGATCTAAAATCTGTACTTTCGTTTAATCTGATTAAATTAAAAAGGATATTCTTTAGAATATTATTATGGTGAAGGGTTTATTAATAATTGGTGAAATTAGCCACGTAGCATTTATATAAAGGTGTAAGATCACATGTTACAAGACTTTGAAGTCCTACCGACACTATTTATTTAAATAATTCAATTCTCCGATCCACCACATCTCAAGATAAGGCGGATTTTATTTGGACCCACGGCCATATATGGATAAACCCTTGTGTTATTTTTGTCTATAAATAGAGATGGGAATGAACCAATATTTTCATCCAAAATCAAGCACATTATTATTATTTCAAAATGGGTTCCAAAGCAATTTTGCTTATTGGTTTCTTTTTAGCCATGGTTCTTCTCGTTTCATCGGAAGTGGCAGCCAATAATATAGATCCATGTGAGAAATTTATTAACATATATATGCCTCAACTTTAACTATAAATCTACATGTCAATGTTTAGTTTTTTGAATAGATTGATATATGATATTGCATTTAGTTCTTTTAGACATGTTTATATAATAAAGCTTTTAAATTGTTAGTTTAGTAGTAATAATGCATGTGTTACATTAATTAGTGAATCATTATAGTTTTTAACAATGAGGTTATAATAGTTATACCAACCACAAGACAACCTTTAAGAATTTTTTTTAATGGACGAAGAAGCTATCTTAGATTTAAGGTAAAAATGATAATGAGAGTCCATGAGTTTGTGCCATATATTTTTGATGAAATTTTACCCAGTGGCTTACAAAATTGAAGCCATTTGGAGACTTCTTATTCCAATTGGGAGAGCTTATCTCATTTGCGGGTTTCATGCGCCGCACACATGACCCATACAAAAATTGATTTCCACGCTTGATCGCGATATTTGGAAGAACTTTTCTTTCTTTTTACATGGTCTTCTTAATCGCGCCTTTTTTTAAAAAAAAAAACATGTTCTGCCTGATCGCGATTTTGAAAAGAAAATTAATCATGGATTTATTTTTACCTAATCTTTGTAATTGTGATTTTGATTTTTTTTTTTTTATCAGGTCTCCTAATTGCGCTTTTGGACTAATATATTTTTTTTATCTGTTCTTCCTAATGGCTTTTTGGAAGAAAAATAGACAGATGTTTCAAAAATAGCGATTATGAAGACCATGTAAAAAAATATTTATCCAAAATTACGATAAGGAAACAAGGTTATTATTTTTTTGGAATTTGTTTTTAGGTAGACTAGGTAAAAAAAAATTCAATATCGCAATTAGAAGACTAGATAAAAAGAAGAAAATCTTTCAAAATTGCGATTATGAAAGCTCCTAACTGCAAAAATCATATTTTGAATCGGTCATGTGCATGCATGACCCATGATAATTTATAATTTTTTTTTTTTTGTTGAAGACTCTAATATAATTCATGTGAGGCCCGTAAGTGAGATACACTCTCTTAATTAATTGTGACAAAATGTCGTAAATTTACTTTAATTTTATAAAAAATTGCCAGTCCGAATAGAAATCGGGCATATTTGCCAGTACTCATTAGTTGGGAGACCATTTTTTCCCTTTTTCTCTAACATATAAACCCGACCTTACATAAATTAACAAGAAATTTTTTTTTAAAATTTATTTATTGTGGTGTATTGCCAATTTGTTTCATATTTGAACTAATCAATTAATTATGAAAATTCGTGCTGACATTGTTTTGGCAAAACCAAAATTATTAGCTTGAATAGCACTCCTAATTACAATACGCTCACAATTGGATAAATTTGTGTTATTAAATTTTCTTCTCAAAAAGCAAAAAAAAAAAAAAATTGGATAAATTTAACTTATCAAATTTAAAATTTTCTGTAATCAAATATATATTTGATTATGTTGCATTTGTTATATTTACAACATTGAAATGTATATCTGTAGTGTTAGACAATGTTATTATCTTATGATACCATTTTAGAAAATAATCAATTTGGTGGCCTCGATCGAGTCACAGCTCAGAATAAATTCAATTAGAAATTTGAATTATAATCCTCCATGTCATATATATAGCCATGTCGAATGATCTAAAATTTATACAACTATAAATATGGGTTTTATAATTGTGTGCAAGACAAAATTAATAATCTTATTTTGGAGTAAATGCTAAAATACCCTCTGTTTTTTAGTTGATTAAAAACCCCTTATGTTATTATTAACACAAAAGCTCATTCTTAATATTTTATTATTGAAAATTTATCAAGTTCACGGGAGGTTATTATCAATTATTAAGTTATAGGGGTTATTCAATTTTTTAAGTGATTAATTATGTTAGATTTTAGCATTTTATTTCAAACAAAAAATAACATTTGGGGGTATATTTGACAATTTTCCGATAAATTATGAAAAAATACCTGCACTTAGAACTAGTAAAATACAATGTGGCATCAGAATATGTATAAGTCTTTGACTTGTCATCACATAAATTTATGTACTAATAAAAATAATATAGGGGGTTTTCTGTCGATTAAAAATAAATCGAGAGTGTTTTTGCATTTTACTCTCTTATATTGGTTTCAATTTGATGAGCGCAGCGACGGAGAAGACAGAAGGAGCCGCAGTTAATGATAAATATTCACGTGGTGGAGGGTATCCCGGACGCGGTGGTGGTGGTGGAGGAGGATATCCCGGACACGGTGGTGGTGGTGGTGGAGGAGGCTATCCTGGACACGGTGGTAGTGGTGGTGGAGGAGGCTATCCTGGACACGGTGGTAGTGGTGGTGGAGGAGGATATCCCGGACATGGTGGTGGTGGTGGAGGAGGAGGATATCCTGGACATGGTGGCGGCGGTGGTGGTTGCCGCCATGGATGCTGTGGGCCGAGCTACCGCGGAAGCGGTTGCCGTTGCTGCTCTTTTGCAGGAGAGAAAGTTGATGCACAACCTTAAACTTGTTGGAAATGGAGGGTTACGATGTGTAATTTCAAGAAAAGTTTTAATAAATAATGAATAAGATATACACTCGTGTGTGAGTGTGTGAGTAAGTGCATGTGGTCGTTTTGTAAATGTTACTTTCGTTCAGTTTTGAACACCCTTGAATAAAGTATCAATATATGTTGATATTTTATAACAAAAGTTTATAAATTAGCCTCTAGGCAATATTTATCCTTCAATCTAGATAATTTTAATATTTAAGAGAGAAAATCACTTTTGATACCATAACTCAATCTACTTTAGGGATTTGATACCACAACTTTTTATACCGACACATTTGATACTATAACTCCAATCAACTCGACACTTTTGATACTTCCGTCAAATTGGAAACGGAATTATCACGTGGCCGTTAAAACTTTGCACATTTGATACCATAACTTATGTTGACTGATAATTTTACCCCATAACATTTCAGGTTACCAAAAAAGCCCCACATCTTCAAATTTAGTGACGATTTTAGTCCACATTGTTGCCAAATTTCCAAATTGACTCCAATAAGACCACGTGCTGACCAATTTAAAACTTTGCACATTTGATACCATAACTTATGTTGACTGATAATTTTACCCCATAATATTTTAGGTTACCAAAAAAGCCCCACATCTCCAAATTTAGTGACGATTTTATTCCACATTGTTGCCAAATTTCCAAATTGACTCGAATAAGACCACGTGCAGACCAATTTAGAATTTACACATTTGATACCATTACATATGTTGACTGCTAATTTTATCCCAGAACATTTCAGGTTACCAAAAAAGCTCCACATCTCCAAATTTAGTGACGAATTTAGTCCACATTGTTGCCAAATTTCCAAATTGACTCGAATAAAACCACGTGCTGACCAATTTAGAAAATTTTACTTATTTTATTTAAATAACTAATTTAATTTATAAACAATACTAATAAATTAAATAATACATTAACATAAATATCACCAAAATTAAGAAAACATATTCTTTTTAAATATAAAATTTATATAATAGAATTAATATATTTAATATTTATTAAAATAATAAATTATATAATTAAAAACTATTTAATATTTATTAAAATAATAAATAATTATAATTTAATAAAAAAAATCCCCACCCCACCCACCCCTCCCCCTACCCCCCGATTCCCGGGCCGCCGGTGGCCTGGGTCTTCTGTCCTAGGCCACCGCCAGCCTGGGACCGAAGATCCCAGGCCGACAGTGGCCTGGGATCGAAGAACCCAGGCCGTCGGCCTGGGTTCTTCGATCCCAAGCCACCGCGGCCAAGGACCGAAGATCCCAGGCCGACGGTGGCCTGGAACCGAAGATCCTAGGCCTGCGGTGGCCTGGGACCGAAGACTCAGGCCGCCGGCCTGGTAATCGGGGTAGGGGGCGTGGGGTGGGGAGGTGGTGGGTGGGTTTGGTTGGGTGGGGAATTTTTTTTAAAATTATAATTATTTATTATTTTAATTTTAATTTTATAATTTATTATTTAAATAAATATTAAATATATTAATTCTATTATATAAATTTTATATTTAATAAGAATATGTTTTCTTAATTTTGGTGATATTTATGTTAATGTATTATTTAATTTATTAATATTGTTTATAAATTAAATTAGTTATTTAAATAAAATAAGTAAAATTTTTTAAATTGGTCAGCCCGTGGTCTTATTCGAGTCAATTTGGAAATTTGGCAACAATGTGGACTAAAATCGTCACTAAATTTGGAGATGTGGGGCTTTTTTGGTAACCTGAAATGTTATGGGGTAAAATTATCAGTCAACATAAGTTATGGTATCAAATGTGTAAAGTTTTAAATTGGTCAGCACGTGGTCTTATTCGAGTCAATTTGGAAATTTGGCAACAATGTGGACTAAAATCGTCACTAAATTTGGAGATGTGGGGCTTTTTTGGTAACCTGAAATGTTATGGGGTAAAATTATCAGTCAACATAAGTTATGGTATCAAATGTGTAAAGTTTTAAATTGGTCAGCACGTGGTCTTATTCGAGTCAATTTGGAAATTTGGCAACAATGTGGACTAAAATCGTCACTAAATTTGGAGATGTGGGGCTTTTTTGGTAACCTGAAATGTTATGGGGTAAAATTATCAGTCAACATAAGTTATGGTATCAAATGTGCAAAGTCTTAACGGCCACGTGACAATCACGTGACAATTCCGTTTCCAATTTGACGGAAGTAGCAAAAGTGTCGAGTTGATAGGCGTTATGGTACCAAATGTGTCGGTATAAAAAGTTATGGTATCAAATCCCTAAAGTAGGTTGAGTTATGGTATCAAAAGTGATATTCACTCTAATATTTAGTATTACTGCTTATTTTGCATCACGAAGTAGTACAAGTAAAATGATCATTTAGAAACACAAATTTAACTCATGAAGATTACTAATCTTATACAAAATAATACAAAGCACAAAGAGAATGGAAAAACTGTTGTGTATTATATCAACTTATATGCCTTGTATTTACAGACAGATTACAAAAAAATAAGAACTAAGAGTTTGAAACTATCTATCAAATATACAAGATAAAGACTAAGAGTTTACAACATAATAAATTATTAAACTCTAGCTAATTAAGATAAACTTCAACACCCCCCTCAAGTTGGATGTGGGATCCAAAAGTCAAGAACATCCAACTCGGAAAGTAGTCGACAATGAGCTTTACCTCCAAGTGGTTTGGTAAAAAGGTCCGCCAACTGATCGCTAGAACGTACGTAAGAAGGAGCAATAAGCCCTGCTTGAATTTTTTCTCTAACAAAATGACAATCAATCTCAATATGTTTGGTTCGTTTGTGAAAGACTGAATTTTCAGCTATATGAATAGCAGCTTAACTATCACAATGGACTGGGATTGGTTGTGGATGGTTGAGACCAAGATCTGAAAGAATGTATCATAACCATTGCAACTCAGAAGTAAGTGCAGCGAGAGAACGATATTCTGCTTCGGCAGAAGAGCGAGAAACGGTTGGTTGTTTCTTAGTCTTTCAAGAAATAGGACTAGAACCTAACATAGTGAAATAACCAGTAGTGGATCGACGAGTAGTAGGACAACCAGCCCAGTCGGAGTCAGCATATCCTACTAAAGAAAGAGAACTTGATGCAGAAAGAAATATGACCTTACCAACGGTGCCTTTAAGATAACGAAGAACTCGGTTAACAGCATCAAGATGAGTGGAACGAGGACACTGCATAAATTGACTGAGTGTGTTTACAACATATTACATATCATACAATTGGCGTAAGGTGATTTTCTACGAAATCCTAGCAATATATGAATGAACCAATCGAATTGATCGTAATCATGCATACTCTAGGGTTAATTGCAAAAGTGAGTGTCAAACCCTAAATACAATTTGAATAATAGTGCACAACAAGGCAATAAAGGAACATACAATAATGTCATACAATAGTCAACCAATTAATAACATGGGCATAAATTCAACCACAATTAGATCAAGAACAAGAATCATTCACAAAAATGTAAATAGAGTTGTTCAATTTACTCCAATGGTTTTTAAATACCGATATACGCTAAATGGAACTCTTCTTGGAACTAAAAGCATCTTCTTGATCTTTATGACATGGTGGAATGTCTCCCTTCCAACTCTTGCACCATGCCCTTAGTTACGAATCAAATTCGTCATCCTCTAGAGTAAATCTCCTTCTCCTATTTCTTTTTCTCTCTTTTATGCCATGTACCTCTATGTCGAGCTAAGTCTTCTTTCTTTTCTTCTCCCCTTCCATTTGTCATTTCCAAAGTCACTAAATTAGAAAGACGGTTATGGGAATAAAACATGCATTCGCTGCGGCGCTAAAGTTGGTCACTAAATTAGAAAGACGATTATGGGATTAAAACGTTCGTTGCGGCGCTAAAGTTGGTCGTTGCGACATCTAGTGTTTTATGGCGAATGTCGAGGTGCCCAACTTTCAGATGGTGTATCAATTGCCTATTCCAGGGACAAAGATTTGTTTCTAATGTAAGTTTAAGTCAGCTATATATTGTATACTTTTCGAAAACTCTTTGAAAATAATAAAAAAATTGTGAAGAAAAATTACTAAATTGTGTAAAATAGGAGAGTTTCAAGGCAAATATAGAGTTTCAAAACTACACCTTATTATCAATTTCATGATTCAAAGCCAAAACTTTTTGATGTTTCGACTGAAACGAGGTAAAATTTACATCATGTTCTATTCTATCCCAAACTTTCTGTTAATTTTTCTAGATGCTTCAAAATTGAGAATTTCTAAATGTAGAACTTATTTTCATATATAACTATTCTATCTATTAATAATTAATTTTTAACCACTTTTTCTTGAAGTTAATTACAAAGATAAACTAAATTTTATTTGTATAATTTATCTAAAATTATGTGTCAATCCTTGAGAAGAGGTAAAATAGATAGACAATATGATAGGGATCGTTTCATAGTATTTTGAATCACTATTTGGTATATCTCAAACACTATAAATCTTAATACCGTTTATTTGACATGTCATTAAGCTAAACTTTTGAAAAAAAAAATATATCTCACATTTACATTGGTAGAGTAAATTTTTTGATAGAAATCCGCGACTTTTCTTTTTTCAACATTTTACTTTTTAAGATTAATCCCGGAGATTTTTTTTTTCTTTCCTCATATGAATGCACATTAAACTCTTATAATTAAATACATAATATAAAATGTTTCTATATTAGACTAGCATCCTAGTGGTCGGCATTAGATTTAATTCTTGTGCCAACCATTCAAAATAATTTAAATAATTCATTTGTATAAATATATATATATATATATATATATATATATATATATATATATATATATATATATTTAAATATTTCAATTGTTCGACCAATGCATGCATCCCCCCATGAAGATAAGTCCGTATTTAATTTGGACCCATGTCAGTATCTACTTCTTTTGGCAAAACCCATGTCGTGTTGTTTTCTTTCATCCAAAATCAAGCACGTTATTTCAAAATGGGTTCTAAGGCAATTTTGTTTATTGGCGTCTTTTTAGCTATGATTCTTCTCATCTTATATATTTATATATAGCCATATAGGAGAATGGTTTTTTGACCCCAATTCACTTATTTTGACTCAATTCTTTTTTCTTAGAATTTAGAGTTTTTTTATTGTCAAGCTTAAAGATTTTTAAATTTTAAATCGAATTTAGTAGCTTATTAATTGATATCCTAAATTCATGCCCCCAAAATAGTTTTCTGTATTAAAATAATTAGATTTAGAATAGGAGTTTAATTCTTTTTTTTTTTTATATGAATGAATAGGAATTTAATTCACTATAAAATTGCTTACATGTCTATAAGCTTGAAGGATTTTCAATTTCTTTAGTTTCCATTTCCAAAAGCAAAAAACTCGATCTTAGTTCAAAATTATCTTCACTAATTAATTGATATGCTAAAATCATGCCACATAAATTGTCATCCTAAGTTACGGAAATTAATATTTGAACAAAAAATTAGTTCATTTTATAAATGAACATCTTAAAACGTTTGCTAAGAACATTTTTCATGCATTTGCTCATTGTTTAATTTCATATTCCTTTCTTCAATTATTTAATATGCAGTGTTTCTCTATATTTTTTTTCTTTCACGTTATAGATTAACCATGTTTTCATTCTTTCTTTCAGGTTGGTCTTTGAACGTGTTGATCTTTTGCTAGAAATAACATTCTTCATTCCTTTGTTCATTGTTCTAATTTCATATTCCTTCATTCTTCAATTATTTTATTTACTGTGTTTCTCAATTTTTTTTGTCATTGAATTTTAAGACAATTTGATCTTTGATATTTATCTTATTGTTTTCTTCTTCTTTTTTGGCACACAAGAGTTTTCAATGAAATGTAATTCGGGAGTTTAACATCCAAAGATCAATTCTAATCTTTAAATTGTAAGTTTTTGGTTTGTACCATTACAAGTATAAATAATTTGGCTAATGATTTTGCACTATC
This sequence comes from Penstemon barbatus, assembly GCA_003313485.2. Lineage (NCBI taxonomy): Eukaryota > Viridiplantae > Streptophyta > Magnoliopsida > Lamiales > Plantaginaceae > Penstemon > Penstemon barbatus. The sequence continues at coordinate 65,100,783 of CM064884.1, read as the reverse complement.
ATTGTCAGTAAAGTACTATATACAAAAATGGTTGCAAGTTGTTAAAGACGGAGGTAGAGGTAACTCTTATCAAATGTTATAGTGTATAATTTTTCTTTTCTTTCTTCTATTACTTTTTATTTGAATTTGATTTACGTGTTTTACATCATTTGACATAACAATGTTGATTGTCTCAAAAAATAAACTTTTAATAAATTATCTCACAAGAGATTAATTTATTATTTATGTTTTTTACAATAATTGTAACTTGAGCATATAATTTATTGATATTAGGAAAAATTACACATAAGATTTAATGAAATTACAAAGACAACCATTTAAGTTTAGAAATTACATTATCCAAGAATGAAGTCCGTCCAAAAAACTAACTAAATTTTTATTAAGTATTTCTTTATTATGTAAACTACCATTAAATTTCACAAACCTTAGAGGTGGTCCTAATAATTACACTTAAACTCATGGGTAATTAGAGTAATTCTCCCAATTATTAATATGAATACATTTAAATTGTGAATATTTTTAAAATTATACTAAAAATATTTAAAATATAATCAAAAAGTTTAATAACATAAAATAAAAATACCCATTTAGAATTATTATAAAACAAATTATTATATTTAATTTTACAATAAATAAAACAAATATACCTATTTTAGTATCTTATATATTTATATATAGGAGAATATATGATCTTTTGACCCCAATTCACTTATTTTGACTCAATTCTTTTTTCTTAGAATTTAGAGTTTTTTTTTTTTTATTGTCAAGCTTAAAGATTTTAAATTGTAAATCGAATTTAGTAGCTTATTAATTGATATCCTAAATTCATGCCCCCAAAATAGTTTTCTGCATTAAAATAATTAGATTTAGAATAGGAGTTTAATTTTATTTTATTTTTTTTATTGTTTTTATGAATGAATAGGAGTTTAATCTATATCTATACTACTACTAAAAGTGTGAATAATTTAAGTTTTTTTCTTTTTTTGTGAAGACAAAAATGCCCTTATTCAAGTTGTAAAGTATATTAATAAAATATAATTAGACATGAATTTTCCTTAAATTTTCTCATCAAAACTTTGGTAGGAGAATATTTTAAGAAAATTTGTAACTTCCTTGCATTCTAACCAAGCACCATAAATATGGAAGAAAAACATAAGTATATTGAAATTAGATATGAAGTCTAATTATAGTTATTTATTATATTAACTCCAATAATTAAGAAATTAATTCCTAAATCACTTTTACAATTTCATTATTGTTCTCCTATATAAAAATAAAGACTATTATTTTGAATAGTTGTAAAAAATATTATTTGTTTCATTTAAAGATTTAGTACAATATGTCACTTCTTAAAAAAAAATCAAATTCTCTTAAATATCATAAAATATGTTAAAGTAGAATCACATCTTACCTATGAATGAATAAAAATGATTATGACTTAGTGAACCAAGTAATCTTTATTTGACATGAGAAACATTACCCCAAATTTTCATGAAAAATCTTTTCGAGAAAAACGTGTTAAATAAGTTAAGAAACGGATGAAAATCAATGAAAATTGGTGAAATCGATCTAATAAATTTTATGTAATTGATGAAAACATGTGAAATCGATCTACATGAAATTTATGAACACTGGCGAAGGAGGTGAAAAACTGGATGAAATCGGTAATAAAAAGTGCATGTAAAATAGATAAATACATGTGAAATCGATGAAATTCGAGCGACGTTTATGAAAATATGGGAAAGAAATCAGTGAAATCAATGAACAATGGGTGAAATATAATGAATAATGGGTTAAATCGTTGAAAAAAAGGTTAAAATCTGTGAAGTAATGTGAAATCAATGAAAATTCAAGTGAAATTGTTAAAAAAACCATGTGAAATATAAGTTTAACTGATAAAAATAAGTAAAATCTGAAAAAAGAAATTTAACGAGCAATAACAATATGAACTAAATCAGTAGAATTTTTTTTTTTTGAATAGGAGAAAATAAAAGAAATCGATGAAAAATAAGAAAAACTATGGATAATAGGTTATAATTGATCAACAACGAGTAAATCAGTAAAAAAATATAAAACCAGTAAGAATCAATGAAAATTGAATTAAACTAATTAATATAATAAGTGAAATGGCTAGATCGGTAAAGAAATATCTTTGAAATGATAAGGTAAGTGAAATAATTTGAGATTAAAGTAAATGAAGATGTATAACTATTTGAGTTGAAAATTCGGCAAATACATGTGAAATCGATGAAAATTCAAATAAAATTTGCGAAAAAAATGAATGACATCGGTGAAACGACGAAATTACATAAAAAATGATGAAATATGTGAAAACCGGGTAAAATAGGTGAAAAATGTTAAAGTCGGTGAAAACATGTGAAAATTGGTTAAACCGGTAAGAATAAATGAAATCAATAAAATGAAAAAAGTTCAACCAACAAAAAAAATGTCAAACCATTAGAAAAATTGTTTGAACCGAAAAAAACTAAAGAAATCGATGAAAATACCCATGGTGAAGTTAATATATTGAATAACAATCATTTATATGTGCTATTTTAAGACATAATGAAGTTAATTTTACTCTGATTTATAACAAAATACCACATAAATTAAATAGACATGTACAACGTATGTGCACCTTAGACCGGTGAAAAAAACGAATGTGAAATCTTAAATACATTTGAAATCGATAAAAAAAAAGGGGTAAAATTTGTGAGAAATGGATGAAAACGGGTAAAATCAATTAAAGAAAGGCAATGTTGGTGAAAATATGTGAAATCGATGAAAAGAATGGAATTTCTAAGAAAAATAATGAAACCAGTGAAATTCAATAAAATTGGGTAAAGCTGGTTAAAAAAGGATAAAATCGGTCAAAACGTGAGGTTGTAAGAACATATTTAATCAATAAAAAATTCAGGTGAATAACATGTGCAATTAGTGAAAAAAAACATGAAAATAGATAAAAACTGGTTAAAATGGTAAAAACGAGTGAAATCAGTTAAAAAAAAGTTTAACTGGTGAAATCGATGAAAAATTGGTTTAAACTGAAGAAAAAACCAAAGAAATCGACCATAAATGAGAAAATAATGAAAAATATTATAACCGATAAAATAAAGTGATAAATCGCTGACAAAATAAACCGGGTAAACAAAATTTAGACAGTGAGAACATAAGAACCGATGAAAGTTTGGGTGAAATTTGTAAAAAAATGAATAAAATTAGTCAAAAAAGATTGAAATCGGTGAAAACATGTTTAATCAATGAAAAATTTAGGTGAATATATGTGAAATTAGTGAAATAGGTGAAAACGAGTAAAAAATTTTCCGACAAAAACAATATGAAATTGGAAGAAAATTGTTTAAATTGGAAAGGGAAAAACAATGAAAATGTATAATCGATTATAAAGAGGAAAATTAGATAAAAAAATTATACAGTGAAAACATAAGAACCGATGGAACTTCGGGTGAAATTAGTAAACACTGGTGAAGTTGGTGAAAAAAGTGGTGAAACCAGTAAGAAAAAATGCTCGTGAAATCGATAAAATTTATGAAGAAACGGATTAAACATGTGTCATTGGTGAATAACGGATAAACTTGACATGAAAACTACCATTATGGAATGCACTAAATAATGTTTTTATGATCTTATTTTAGAACCAATTTTATTAAATGTAATGACTAAATCAGTCATCATTATATATTTTATTACAACTACTCAAAGCCATCATTTTTTTAATAAACCAATAATAATTAAAAAAATAAATCTCATTAAAATAAAATGATAAGTTATAAATATATGATATTCTATGACATAAAAACGACAAATTTATGAAAAAAAAACCTATGAAATTAAAACTAGACACGTACAACGTACGTGCACTTTTCTAGTTCACTATAAAATTGCTTACATGTATATAAGTTTGAAGGATTTTCAATTTCTTTAGTTCCCATTTCCAAAAGCAAAAAACTCTTAGTTCAAAATTATCTTCACTAATTAATTGACATGCTAAAATCATGCCACATCCTTAATTACGGAAATTAATATTTGAACAAAAAATTAGTTCATTTTATAAATGAACATCTTAAAACGTTTGCTAAGAACATTTTTCATGCATTTGCTCATTGTTAAATTTCATATTCCTTTCTTCAATTATTTAATATGCAGTGTTTCTCTATATTTTTTTTTCTTTCACGTTATAGATTAACCATGTTTTCATTCTTTCTTTCAGGTTCGTCTTTGAACGTGTTGATCTTTTGCTAGAAATAACATTCTTCATTCCTTTTTTCATTGTTCTAATTTCATATTCCTTCATTCTTCAATTATTTTATTTATTGTGTTTCTCAATTTTTTTTGTCATTGAATTTTAAGACACATTTGATCTTTGATATTTATCTTATTGTTTTCTTCTTCTCTTTTGGCACAGAAGAGTTTTCAATTAAATGTAATTCGGGAGTTTAACATCCAAAGATCAATTCTAATCTCTAAATTGTAAGTTTTTGGTTTGTACCATTACAAGTATAAATAATTTGGCTAATGATTTTGCACTATCATTGTCAGTAAAGTACTTTGTACAAAAATGGTTGCAAGTTGTTAAAGATGGAGATGGAGGTAACTCTTATCAAATGTTATAATGTATAATTTTTCTTTTCTTTCTTCTATTACTTTTTATTTGAATTTGATTTACATGTTTTACATCATTTGACATAACAATGTTGATTGTCTCAAAAAATAAACTTTTAATAAATTATCTCACAAGAGATTAATTTATTATTTATGTTTTTTACAATAATTGTAACTTGAGCATGTAATTTATTGATATTAGGAAAAATTACACATAAGATTTAATGAAATTACAAAGACAACCATTCAAGTTTAAAAAAATTACATTATCCAAGAATGAAGTCCGTCCAAAAAACTAACTAAATTTTTATTAAGTATTTCTTTATTATGTAAACTACCATTAAATTTCACAAACCTTAGAGGTGGTCCTGATAATTACACTTAAACTCATGGGTAATTAGAGTAATTCTCCCAATTATTAATATTAATACATTTACATTGTGAATATTTTTAAAATTATACTAAAAATATTTAAAATATAATCAACAAAAGTTTAATAACATAAAATAAAAACCCATTTAGAATTATTATAAAACAAATTATTATATTTAATTTTACAATAAATATAACAAATATACCTATTTTAGTATTACAATAATAAAATAATAATTTCTTTTAGCTACTACTAGATATGTGTATTTAAATGTTCAATAAATAAAGAATAAAATTTAATTTTCTAATTATTTTAAAATAGTTGAACTAAAAATATTGAAACATAAGATATTTAGATTATAGTAAGAAAAAAAGGTTTGAATAATATTGTGAACAATTTAATGAAAATAAAATGAAAATAGCCATTTAGAATTTTTAATCAAATAAAATAATAAATTAATAAAAATATATATTTTCTAATATTAGTAAATAAATATATTCATTAAATCTTTTAAGAAATAGAGAACCTACCCGATTGTCCCCAGCCATCCCAACACTCCCAACCCCAACCCAGGGCGGTGGATCAAATACCTTAAAGGTATTTTGGGCAATTTCTCAAAGTTTGAGAATGATCGTGTAATTACAATAAACTTAATGGGTGGTTGATAATATTTTTTAATAAAAATAAAATAAAATATTAGTGGTATTTCTTGAATAAAGATTACTTTTATGATGACATTTCAAAATGTAGCGTCATAAATTAATGTTGTAATAGGATAAATATAATGAAATTAATGCTTATGGGTATTTACAATAATTTCCCAAACTTAAATGGTGGTATTTTTATTTACAATAAACTTGAGGGATAGTTTAAGTAATTTTTTCTTAATATTATTAAGTTAAAGCATTGTCAATCTTCATTCCCTATATCACATAAGGAAAAAAAATATATGATTAGAGGCAAGAAAATTTATAGTGATCAAAATACGTTATAATTTATTTTGATAATATAAATTAAAATAAATGATTTGAGTTTGTGCATAGCACGGGAATAAGCTAGTTTCATATGAAGGGGCAGCTAGGGATTTGACCGAAACTTTCAGTAATATTATATAGACCCATGTGAGATATTTTTTTTTTTTTTTTTTTTTGATAACCCAGGTGTACAAGCTTACACTCGACTAATCCTGGACCCTCAGAACCCTTGCCCTAGAATCCTGAAGGATGTAAATCGCAGGATGTGCCTCCACCAAGCCCCGGGTTCCCACCACCATATGCATATGTGCCTCAACTTTACTTATATACCTACATGTGAACAGTGACATAGCTAGAAATATTTTTCACCGAGGTTCTTATAAATTAACGAGTATTATTTCAAATTAAAAAAAAAAATCAGCTACAAAAATAAAAATATAACCAAATAATTCAAACTCAAAATAAATTAAATGAAATGATAATTTTTTTTTTACAAATATCCATGTCGATTAAGACTTAAATCCATGGATCAAAATTTCCATCTTTTCCATCGAAAACATCGAAAAGTTTCCGTTTTTGAATCAGGCGAAACGAAAACAAGATGTAATTCGAAACTACTTATTTGCCTTAAACTCTGATATTTTCCTAAATTTAGTAACTTTTTTTTACAAAATTTCCTTAGTGTTTCCGAAATATTTCCGAATAGTCTCGAAAGTTTCCAATATTTGATTGACCGAAACATACATTTGAATCGAAATTTTGATCCATGCTTAAATCGTTGCATGATTGAATCATCTGTAACGATATCAAATACATCTCTATATAAGTAATCATAGAGTCATTTAACCATTCATTTTCATCCGATTCCTTTAGTCGATTTTTTATATACTGCATACTAGACAACGCTCTCTCCAAAGACGCTGTTGCAACTGACAAAATCATTGTCAATTTTAAAAGTAAAAATACAAGAAGATACATGTAAAATGTTCCTCTTTGTTTCAACTAATTTTTTAGTGAGATCACCAATTCCTTTTAATTTTGAGAACTCTCTATCTGACTGCATGTCGACAATGTAGTGTTATAGTATAATTCAAATTACAAAATAAAAAAAAAAAATTTGAATTTGAGTTAATCCATTTTATAACTCATAAATTTGTCAAACTCTAATAAACATTGGACCCTTTAGAAATTTAATTTTAATTGGAGGTCCATTAAAAGAAAATCATAAATTATCTTCAACTTTAATTTAAATATATTAATATACCATATATGATACATATATATAAATGGCTTAGGAGTAAAATTTCAGGGGGTTCCTGTTGGTCCCAAGTGGTCAGATAAGGTCTAGAGGGGGGGGGGGGATGTGAATAGACCTCTAAACTTTTTAACAATTTTTAACTTTAAAACTTTTGTTCTAACTTGAACAGACTAAGCTGTTACCGAATAGTAAGTTACTTGGCTGATTGCGAACAAATCTTTGAACAGCTTCGGTGACCACTAATCTGATAATTACTTAGCTGATTTTGCTAAAATCAGTTTCAATACTTAGAGTACTTGCAGCGGATTTGTAAAGTGTTTTTCACAAGTAAACTTAGTAGTTTGAAAGTTTGTTCCCCAGTTTTATAAAACTCCTTTTTCTTATAAAACTTTTCAAACAGTTAAATCAAAGTGTTTTTATGCAACTGAAAATATGCAAGTAAAAATGCAAGTAAAAACATACAGAATTTTTATAGTGGTTATATGGATTTTAAATATCCTTTAGTCCACTCTTCTAAGTCACTCAGATTTTGGGTTATACTATAATCACAAAGTTTACAGTATACTCTGCTTGCGCCGATCAACAAATGAAAAGGCCACAAGTGCGCAGTAGGAAATCACACAGAAACTCCTACTCTCTGAAGTAATATCACTCACAAAGATGGATATCTACTTCTCACAACACTCACGATTACAAAATCACTCAGAAGATGTATTTTTCGTTGTTCTTCAACTCTGCTTTTGTCAACAAATGACTAAGCTGATGAGTGAGCTGTTCTTGAGACTTAAAGAGTTCTGCTTCGAAATTTTCTCAGAGATTGTGTTGTTGTTTTTCTCTTCGTCTCTACAGCTATTTATACTTAAGGTTTGAAAAATGTCCGTTGAAGAGAGACAAGATTCAAAAACCTCGAGTACTGGTCCTTAATTTCCGCGAACGGCTCTTTGCAGTATGTCCGTACTGTCAACAGTACTTTTCTGCAGGCAGCATTAAATGCACCCAGCTGATGCGAAGCATTTCTTCAATCATTTGTCTTTAATAGCCTTGTACTTCAGCATTTATTACTTCCAGGGGCATTTACTACCGTTGGGAAGGCTTCTTGATCTTTTCCACTTGGCTGACGAAAAGACAAGTCTGATGGGCGAATAAAGTTGATCCCAAACTTGAACAAATCTGATTTGAGTCGGTTGATCTTCACCAGTCTGATTTCTTTCCTTCAGCAGATCAGTAGCCTTTGGACCTTGAATTTTGACTCTTCTGATATCTTCTTTACTTAGTCAAAAATACTTTAAAAGGATATCAGCTAAGTTAATCCATACTTAGCAGATTTGAAGTTTTGGAATGCATCAAAACCTCCCTTTACTAATTGTCTTCAATGCTCTTCATCTTCATCCTTATCCAAAAATTTCCCCCTTTTTGATGATGACAAAACTTCAGCTAAGTACCTGTTAATACCTATACTAAAGATTGTAATCCTCGAAATTTTCTGAGATAAAAAAGATGTGTTGGAGTAAAGTTGACTTTTTATTGATAATGAAAATATTACAAGTACAAGTTTATCAGATGAGATTTCTGAAGAACAATTAAAGTAAACTGATTACAAGAGATTTATATATCCTAACTATCAGCTTCTTCATCAGATCCTTCTAACACTTCTTCATATTCTTAATTTAATTTTATCATCATCTTCTTCATCTTCATCAGCATCCTCATCTGAAAGTAGATTTGACCTAGCAGCTTCCATATTTTCTTTCAGTTCTTGCTCTTTTGCGGCCTCCTCTACTGTTCTTTTGATCCTTTCTTCATCCTTATATTTAGTGAAAGGCTCTGATTTGTCTTCATCAGAATCCTTGGAAGCAGCTTTGTCTTCAGCAGACGTGGCTTTTTCCTTAGAAACTTCAGCAGATATCTCTTTGCCTTCAACTACACCAGGTTCAGCAGTTTCATCAGTCTTCTTAGCTTCAACAACAGCAGCAATTTCCTTTGTTGGTTCCTCCATTTTATCTTCCCCCTTTTTGTCATCATCAGACTTGGTGACATGTTCAGGTTCAGCAGCAGGGTTAAGTGCAACAGTAGGAATCTTCAAAGCATCACATAAAGCCTTGATATTCTATTTAGCTACATCATGGCTGGGAATTAAATGATGAAGAGTTATGCTGATGGTGTCATTCTTGTCATTCAGGCAGTCAATATTGAGTTGCATTGTGGAAAGTTCTTCATGTATAACATCACCAGCTTTGTTAACCTCCCGCAACAGCCCAACATTGATAGCTTTTTCCTCGTCACTGATTTTGATGAAGGTTGCAGTTAAATCAGCAATCTTGTGTTCAGCTCTCTGTAAAGCAGTATGAAGGTGATTTACATCAGCCTTCACATCTTCTACATTTCTGCTTACTTCAACAAAACTTTGCAGCAACTGTGTTGAATGATCCTCTGGCAGGGGAAAACTATCTATGGATTTCTTGATAGTTTCTGCAGTTAAGAGATGTGAACTTTCCAGCTGTTGTCTGTTGGTCTCTGCCAAATCTTGATGCAACTTCTTCAATTGTAAGCTGTTGGACTCTGCCAACTCTTCCTTTAGCTTCTTCACTGCAGGTTGTTCTTCTCTTCCAGTTCTTTCATCTGATTCTCCATTAGCAGCTGGAAGGCTTCCATCAGTGATGAATGCTGATCACTTGATGAAGCAGAAGTATCAGCTTCCCTTTTTTCAGTCTCCTGGTGGACAGGTGCATCTTTCAGATTAGTCTCTTGATCAGCTTTGGTCGCCTTAGCATTCCACTCAATTGCTAAGGGTTCATCAGCAGCTTTTTGCTGATCAGTCACATCATCATAGACCAGACTTGTGATAGTGCCATCATCATTGTAGGAAGTTGTTTGACGTATTTGTCGAACAATAATCCATGGATTTGTAAAAGCGTTGTTTCCCTTGGGCACTTCATAGTAGTCTTTGATTTCCTTGCCGAAGGTAATCTGTTGAATACTTGGTAGCTGAGGCAACTCACTTGAAGATCCTTGCTGATATCTTGACCTATATGCCCATCTCTTCAAGGCGGTCATAACAGCTATCTGGATTGCCCTTTCTTCAACATCATCAGTCTTTCTTCTCTTTGCAGGCAGGGAATTCTTGATGATTTTGGCTTCCTCTAAGGCAAAATCCTTTGCATATTGATGCATAGCATGCCTTACGAAATGAGGATCCAAAGCTTTTTGTATTGAGTCAGTCCTTAGCCAGTTTAGAACCCATTGTTCTTCATCAGCTAACTCCTTCCAACTCTGAAGTTCTGCAACAGATCTGTTAAGCCTATAGTCTCTCCACTTCATGTATCTAGGCTTTTCATGGGTGAACATAGTCTTGAGCATCAACTTCTGGTCATAATAAGCCACGGTCTTCTCAAACCTTTTGAAGAGAGCTTTGTCAGCATGAATGATGTCAAAGGCTCTTCTTACTTCATATTTCTCCTTTGGCCTGACCTCTCCAGTAGGCATCTTGGGCTTCTTTTCTTTTTCTTCATCTTTGTCTTCACCAATTTCGATGCCTCCACCATGAACTGGTCCATGAGCATCAATTTTACTTCGCTCAATGACCATAGCAAGCTCTGCATCTTCAGCTGCTTTTCTCTCAGCTTCAGACATCTTTCTCCTTGCCTCATCCTTGGCTTCTTGAGTCCTGCTAAGTTCAAGAGCCTTCTTCTCTTCCATCTCATCTCTTTTTCTCTCCTCAGCTTCCTCCCTTTTTCTTTTGTCAGCTGCAGAGACCTTCTTCCTTTTGATCAAAAATTTTCTTTTTCCCTTATCAGCTGGGCAGGAACTGGACCAGCAGATGAGATAGGTGCAGCGGCAATAGGATGGATGATCATCACATCAGGATCATCCTGAGGTTTAGCAGCCTCAACTGTTGGTTTTGCAGAAGTAAGCTAGCTGTTGCGCATCAGTCTTTTCAGCAATAGGAGCCTCTTCAGCACCAACAGGTCTTTCAGCAGATTGAGGACTTTGTCTCACTAAGTTTTCCAACTCAGTGGTTTCTTCTACAAAAGTCATCTGCTTCCTTGCTGTTTTCTTCGACCTCCCTTGAACAAGTCTGGAAGCAGCAGTGTCCCTTAACTGACTTCTTGTCCTGTGAGAGACAGTCTCATCAGGCACATGAGCAGTTGGAGTTCTTGAAGATGATGCAGGAGACATGTTCCTGACATCAGCAGTGGTCTGATCAATGATTCTGTCAGCTTCAGCATCATCAGCCACTAACTTCACTTTCTTAGGAGCCTTCTCCTTAGGATTTTCAGCAGCCTTCTTCTTCTGGGTCTCAACAGCTAACTCAGCTGTTTTGACCAATCTCCTGGGCCTTTTGGCAGGAACATCCTTTTGTTCCTCATCAGCTTCGTCAGCTTTTCTTTTCAGGACAGACAAGTACTTCGACATTGCCTTATATTTATGGATTTCCTTTCCATTTGTCATCGCACATCCTATCTTGAACAGCAGATAATTGAGAATTATTCTGTGATTGGTCTGGGGATTCTTGCCCTTCTTCACCTCGTGGAAGTTTGCGAAAACGTACCAAATAATAACAGACCAGTTGATTTCCAGTCCGTAGTAGATGGCGGCCATGATGCTGAATCTCTTCATAGTAACAGCATCTAGAGAGAAAGTACAATTTTCAATCAATTTAGCGACCATATCAGCCATCCGCTGATATTCATCCTTCAGCTGTCTCTTCTGTTGGGATTCGGTAAGATAAACAGCCCTAGGCACAGCGGAATATAAAAACTTTTAGGGCCTCTTAAGGAATCTTGCCAGGATATTCTCTAGTTGCATATATATGAATATAAATAAAACGATAGTATAAGCTTTCTCATTTATACCTATCTCCTTGCAAATCCTCGGCTAGCAAAACGAGCTCTGAATTCTTCTCCAGCAAAATCGATCTAGGCTTCTCAGGAGCGCCCCACGTGTTGCGCCTCTACGAGTTGATACACCACAATATCACGAAAATAATATATCTCGATCAGCTAGAACACGAGATATATCATAAACTAGGAATTAGGAACGATTTAGGAACAAGATCGAAAACGAAAAATTCTTCCAATGGAAGAACAGGGTTCGGTCGATATAGCTAGGGAGAGGGAGAGAGAATTTTTGCTCTTGCTCAATTTTTGCATATGGAGTTGTGTGAAAAATAACTATAAGATAGCTACTTATAGTTATCTCCCTAACCTAGTCCTATTTGGACTAGGTCTTCTCTCTCCTACATGGGCCATGACCCTCTTTAATTAGAAGACCAAGTCTCCTAATTAATTCATGGCCCAGTTAATTAATTTGACCAGGCCTAATTTAATCTCCTAATTAAATAGCCCAATTAATTAACTTCATCTCCCATTTAATTAAATCAGCTCTAAGTCTATTTAATTAAAATCTTTTCTAATTATATTAAATCCAACTTAATTAATTAATTCACAAATTAAATTCCAATTTAATTTATGATCCTGATCCAATTCCAATTGGATCCCATTTTGTTCCAATTGGGTCGACCCAGTCGACCCACCCAATATAATCGACCCAGTCGATTTTTCACCCAGTCGACCCAGTCGACTCGGTCGTTCTTATTTCCTCGCTTTCGCTACTTGTGTATTGTGTATGCCCCCGTAGGTTCACCACATAATTGGCCGTGGGTTATAATTAAATATTATTTAATTATTCGAGTAAGACTTACTCTAAATCAATCGAACACTCTGTCGATTGACCATTCCAAAATTAGCACCCCTGCCAATTTAGGAATTCTCCCACACTCCACGGTCGATGTCCAGCCACAAGCCCATGGAGCCCAATCACTGGTGAATTAATTCAGTGAACCTTTTATCATTTATAATTTCCATATACGACATAATCTCTCCATCGAACAATCTCCCAGTCGAGACTTAAGGGTATGGTCTTTCATCGGATTCCCTTTTCTTTTGTCTTGACCTTATGTACTCTGGTCTCGAAATAAATTCTCTTTGACTTAATCTTTATGAGCTACTTACATAAAGTCGTCAGATACCTTGGCCAAGGATTTTACCAGAATTAATTTCTCACAGAAATCCATAGGAGAATTTACCAACCTATCAAGTCGGGTCAATGGATCCTTTGTTGATGATATGAATCTGCATACGAGTTCCTCTATACCCAACATGAGTCCACATAGACTTTCTGGCGATCCCCAGTCAGTCGGAACTCATATCAAAGTATAGACGTTCTCGCACCAGATAAACCCTATCACCTCAAGTAGTTAGGGATCGTTCCTCGTATTCTATTATAAATATGGAATAACTTCAACCCCGATATGCGACTACCGCTTCCATGGTGAGTTATTTCCAATTGGGGTATTCAGTGCGCTTGCCATCCTAGCAAGCCACCCACTTATGTGTATCGACTATCCCAGTCACGCTCGTGGACCCCAGCGTCCTCCAGTTCATCGAAGTATACACAACAGTGAGAGTCTAACCGAATCCAACGATGTCCTATCTCGATTGGATTCTACGACTCTTGAATATGTTTTAGATCACGGCCTTGGAGATCAGTCCACGGGTTGTCCCATAGCCCTGTGATCTAAGGACTTCTATCCTTATGCGTAGATAATTATTACATAAGATAAAGATGACCATTTAATAAAGTGCATTTATTAATCGAAATTGAATAGTTCCGCAGTTATTACAATAAATACTAGCCATACAGCTGGCTTGCAGGACACTATTTCTATCATCTTCTTGATGTTGCCAGACAACATCTCCCCTTCTTTGGCACAGATTGCCCAGAATTGTTGGTGCTTATCCTCTGTCAGCACAGTGACGTCATGACGTCCACTGTTAGGAAGCCCAAAAGTCTCGTGAAGAACAGCGGGGTATTTCGGTTTCCGTGATACCAGCTAACCGTTGGATCCGTTTCTTGTCAGTGCTGATCGTGCGGCGTCAGTTACGACATTTCAAATTCAAATCGCATTAAATGAGGAGCGGGAATTTGTACCGCTCTTTTGTCACTTGTAAAAGCGTGTTTTTAAGTAAAGCGTTTTAAAAAGTAAGCTTTTACATAAGTGATTAGATGAGTAAAATAAATACTTATCTGATGGACTATTGTCCTGATGACAAAGCTATTATCAGTGAAAGCCAATAACTGATAACCTTCCTCAGCTTTTTGTCAATCCAGCTAGATAATAAGTCTTCATTCTTCAAGACTTTAATCTTCTACTGAAAACATAACTTCAACTAACTGTCATTAACAAATTTCATCTTTTAATCAGAAGTACCGCTAGTCTTACACGTTCCCCCTGACTTTAAGAATTCATAAGTTAACTAGTCTGTTCAGAGTTAATTCTCGAAGATGAGTGAGATGAGTAAGCTGTTGAAATTCAGTCTTCTGATGAGTTCCCCCTCAGCTTATGCATCTAACTTTAATAAACCTAGTTCAGCTCTTAGAGTTGAAAACCTTGTCTCATTTAGAGGTTTTGTGAAGATGTCAGCAATCTGATTTTCAGTAAACACATATTCTATCATGACATTTCCTTTCTCCACATGATCTCTAATAAAATGATGTTTGATCTCAATATGCTTAGTCCTTGAATGACTTGTAGTATTCTGAGTAAGGCTGATTGCACTTGTATTGTCACAGTAGATAGGTATTCCACTGATTTTTATGTTGTAATCTTCAAGTTGATGCTTCAACCATAATATTTGTGCACAGCAAGCTCCAGCAGCTATGTATTCAGCTTCAGCAGTTGATATGGATACTGAAGTTTGTTTCTTACTCATCCATGAGATCAGACGACTACCTAAGAACTGACAGGCACCTGTTGTGCTTTTTCTGTCAATCTTGCAGCCAGCAAGGTCAGAATCTGAATATCCAATAAGTTCAAATCCAGATTCCCTAGGATACCATAAACCCAAATCTTCTGTACCTTTAAGATACTTGAGTATCCTTTTGGCAGCTAAGAGGTGAGATTCCTTAGGATTTGATTGAAATCTCGCACAAACCCCAACAGAGTACATAATATCAGGTCTGCTAGCTGTTAAGTATAACAGTGACCCAATAATTCCTCTGTACTTGGTTATGTCCACGGATTTGCCATCTTCATCTTTATCCAAACGAAGACTAGTAGACATTGGAATATTAGCAGTAGAGCTAGTTTCCATATCAAATTTCTTGAACAGATCCTTTGTGTATTTTGTTTGGTTGTTGAATATTCCATCAGGCAACTGTCTTACTTGCAAACCAAGAAAATAGTTAAGTTCTCCCATCATGCTCATTTCAAACTTGTTCTGCATCAGCTTTGAGAACTTATCACACATCTGTTGATTAGTTGAACCAAAAATAATGTCGTCCACATATATTTGCACAAGCAAAATATGTTCTTCCCATTCAATAGTGAACAGGGTCTTGTCTACCTTACCTTTACGAAATCCTTTAATTAAAAGAAAATCAGATAGGGTATCATACCATGCTCTTGGAGCCTGTTTCAGTCCATAGAGGGCTTTCTTCAGACGATACACCTTATCTTCTTCTTGATAAGCTTCAAATCTAGGTGGTTGTTCAACATAAACTTCTTCTTGCAATTCTCCATTGAGAAAAGCTGATTTCACATCCATCTGATAGACTGTGAAATTCTTGTGAGCAGCATATGCAAGAAAGAGTCTGATAGCCTCTAATCTTACTACTGGTGCAAAAGTTTCATCAAAGTCAATGCCTTCTTCTTGGCAGTAACCCTTGGCCACTAATCTTGCTTTATTTCTGGTGACTTCACCATCTTCATTCATTTTGTTCCTGAATACCCTTTTAGTGCCAATGACTCTTTGATGACTTGGCCTAGGAACTAAGTACCATACTTCATTCCTTTCAAATTGATGTAGCTCTTCTTGCGTAGCTTCAATCTAATTTGAATCACTAAGAGCTTCTTCAATCTGTTTAGGCTCAATTTGAGATAGAAAGCTGACAAACATTGCGTCACTTGCAGCAACTCTCCTTGTCTTCACTTTATCCAAAGGATCACCAATCACCAGCTCTGGTGGATGATTCTTGAGCCATCTAAGATCAGGTTGAAAATCATAATGTTGTCCTTTGTTTTGATCTTGCAACACCACTGTTGGAGATTCAGTAGTAGTCTGTTGAACATTTGTTGTCTGTTGAACAGTCTCTGGTCTGTCAGCTGTTTGCAACTCGTCTGTTAGACAATCAGCATTGTGATTTTGAACAGCACTTGAGTTAGCAGCTGGGTTGAGATCAGGTAGTATGATGGGAACATATTCTTCATTCTTTCCAATATTCAACTTCTGTAAATCAGTAGACAGATCTTGATTAATACTTTGATTCTTTTCAGAAGATTGATTTTGTTCATCAAATACTACATGAATGGATTCCTCTATAAGTAAAGTTCTTTTGTTAAAGACTCTATAGGCTTTATTAACAGTCGAGTATCCTACAAAAATAGCTTCATCAGCCTTTTCTGCAAATGCAGTAAGGTGATTTTTCCCATTGTTTAAAACAAAGCATTTACAACCAAATATCTTGAAGAAATGAATGTTTGGCTTCTTGTTCTTCCAAACTTCATATGGAGTCTTGTTTTGGTGCTTGTTGATTATGCATCTGTTTTGGGTAAAGCATGTTGTATTTGTTGCTTCTGCCCAAAATCTTTGAGGCAGCTTAGCTTCAGCTATCATTGTCCTGGTAGCTTCTTTTAGAGTTCTGTTTCTCCTTTCAGCAACTCCATTCTGTTGAGGGGTTCTGGCAGCAGAGTACTCATGACTGATTCCTCTGGCATTACAATACTCTTCAACAGTAGAGTTTGTAAATTCTGTCCCTCTATCTGATCAGATCTTAAGTATTTTCATATTTTTCTTATTCTGTATCTTTTCCATCAAATTTGTAAGATGCTCCTTGGTTTCACTTTTCTTCTTCATGAAAATCACCCAAGTGTATCTTGAATAATCATCCACAACAGCTAGGCAGTATTTCTTTCCACCATTGCTGACAGGATCAATGGGTCCAAATAAGTCCATGTGAGCAGCTCCAATATTCTTCCAGAAGATTGATGCTTCTTGCTTTTGAACGATGACTTGATTTGTTTACCCTTCTGACAGGCGTCACAGAGCTTATCTTTGCTCATGACTGTCTTTGGAATTCCTTCTACCAGATTGTTCTTGATAAGTCTGTTGATGGTCTTGAAATTCACATAATTCATTATTTTGTGCCACAGCCAACTGACTTCACTTGGTGTTGATGCCACCAAACAAATACTTGAATTCTTGTCAGCAGAATTCCAGTCCACTGTGTAGACATTCCCTTGTCGACTTCCAGATAAAATTACCTTCTTTGTACCAATCTGTTCAACGTAACACTTATCTGTTGAGAATATGACTGAATATCCTTTGTCACAAAATTGACTTATGCTCAGCAAATTGTATTTGAGGCCTTTAACATAAGAGACGTCAGATATCTCAATGTTGCCTTTGATCAGCTTTCCACTTGCTACAATCTTGCCTTCTTTGCTGTCCCCAAAAGTAACTTTAGGACCATCCACAGCAACTGCATCAGTCAGCTCATGTATGTTTCCACACATGTGTCTTGAACATCCACTGTCCAAGTACCAAATCTTCTCTACTTTACTCCTACTCCTAATTCTAACCTACAAAACAAAATAAAATTGTTTTAGGTACCCTTATTGAGAGGGTCCTGAAGGATTAGTTCCACCTTTGACAACCCAAGATGATGAAGTCTTAGGCTTCTTAGGTTTTTGTTGTTTGGCAAGAGCATGAACAGTTTCATCTTCATCATGTTTATCAATTCTGCTATGTTGATGATAATCACCATGATAAGGATAATGTTCAAATGCAGAGTAAGATGCATGATAAGGAGGATGTGCATGCATTGGATGAGCAGGATATGGTGCATAGTATGCTGGAAATTGAGGTGCATGATACATAGGAGGATATGCAGCAGGTTGCACATAATAAGACTCATTTCCATACCAAGCATTTTGATTTTTCTTACTTTTATGCTTCTTTGGTTTACTAGATGCTTGCTCATTAACAGACGACTTCGTTTTATCACTAGTCTGAATAGTTTTAGCCTTATCAGAAGACTACCTAGGACTCTTCTGTTTGGACTTACTAGTCTGTTTTCCTACACTAGGCTCTTTGCTCTTTTTAGCCTTAGGAGGTTTCGTCTCCTTTAATGCTTTCTCAGGTGAAGCAGGTTTAGTAGTCTGAACATACAAAATGACCTTACTATTGTCAGGTGATATAAATTTTTTAGTATGGTTCAGTTCTAACTTATCCTGATCTAAATGTGTCTTCTGTTTATTAGATATGTGAGTGGATGCAACAGATGACTTCTCATGAGACTCAATAACTTTCTCAAGCTCAATGATTTTACCCTTATAAACTTCACATTCAGCTTTCAGAGATTCATTTTCTTGCTCAAGCAGTTTGTATTCAGCTGATTCTTTTGGCTTTTCAGCTTTAAGTTTCAGTGAACTGTTTTGCTCTTTTAGCAATATCATCTCTTCCTTAAGCTTTTTAAATGCATCAGCAATACTTGTATTGTTGAGCATCATTTGTTCAAATGAATTAAATAATTCATTATCAAGAGGAGTTACCTCATCATCCTCGGAGTCATCAGATTCCTTAGCCATCAGGCAGAGAAGAGCATGACTTTCTTCATCAGAAGACTCTTCATCAGAAGTGTCTGAATCTGAATCAGATGAGTAGACAGCAGCTAGCTTTTCTGCTTCTGCTACCAGCACCTTGCCTTTTTGATGCTTTCTTTCCTTTTTAATTCTCTTTTCTTCTTCTGTATACTTCTCAGCTTTAGGATATGGGCAGTCTCTGATGAAATGACCCAGTTTCCTGCAATTATAACACATCATCTTGGATTTATAAGAATCCTTATCCTGAGAAGAAGAAGCAGGTTTAGAAGTAGAAGCATTGTTATATTTGTTCTTCATTTTCCGTCTGTAGAACTTTTTGAAGTTGTTCATCAGCAATGCAACGTCTCCAGCAGTATACTCCTTTTTGTTGAGTATTGTGGCTTCATTAGATGAGTCCACATCTTTGCTTTTGTGAGCTGGCCTTCTGGGATTTTCAGCAGCAACAAGTGCAGCTGTGGGACTTGAAGTGGAGGTTTCTTCAACACCCATTCTTGGCAGTTTATACTCGTACGCCTTGAGTACTGAGAATAGCTCAGTGAGTGAAATCTTGCCCAGATCTCTTGACTCTTCCATAGCTGTCACCTTCATGTTGAACTTCGGAGGTAGAGCCTTCAGAACTCTGACAGTTATCTCCTTATCAGTGAAGGTTTTTCCAAGCTTTAGCACTTCATTTAGCGTCCTTGTAAACCTTGTATCCATCTGATCAATGGTTTCCGCAGACTTCATCTTGAAGTTGTCCAGCATTTCCAGAGCAACACTCAGCTGATGCTCTTTGATGGCGTCGTTTCCTTCGCTCATGTCACGAACCTTATCCCACATCTCTTTGGCAGTCTTGCAGTGCTTGACTTTGTCAAATCGATCATTGTCAAGGGCCTTGGTCATGATGAAACGACCAACTTTATCCAGATTGAACAGCTTTATTTCTTCGGTTGTCATTTCTGTTAGATCTTTTTCCACCACTATTTCAGCTTCATCAACCGTGATAGTCTTGGTGAATCTGAATGGATCTTTAATGATACATGTGTACATGTTATCATTGTAAGCAGCCAGGAAAATCTCTATTCTGATTTTCCAGTCTTCAAAGCTCATACCAGCTATTTGGGGAACATGGCTGATACAATCCATTTTCCAAAAATTTTAATTTTTCAAAATATGCTCTTTTGAAAAGTTTGAAAACCTTTGAAAAACACTCGGATCAAGCTCGTTGATCAGGCAGCTGATTCTAATGAACCACCTGCTCTGATACCACTTGTTGGTCCCAAGTGGTCAGATGAGGTCTAGAGGGGGGGGGGAGGGTGAATAGACCTCTAAACTTTTTAACAATTTTTAACTTTAAAACTTTTGTTCTAACTTGAACAAACTAAGCTGTTACTGAACAGTAAGTTACTTGACTGATCGCGAACAAATCTTTGAACAGCTTCGGTGACCACTAATCTGATAATTACTTAGCTGATTTTGCTAAAATCAGTTTCAATACTTAGAGTACTTGCGGCGGATTTGTAAAGTGTTTTTCACAAGTAAACTTAGTAGTTTGAAAGTTTGTTCCCCAGTTTTATAAAACTCCTTTTCTTATAAAACTTTTCAAACAGTTAAATCAAAGTGTTTTTATGCAACTAAAAATATGCAAGTAAAAATGCAAGTAAAAACACACAGAATTTTTATAGTGGTTATATGGATTTAAATATCCTTTAGTCCACTCTTCCAAGTCACTCAGATCTTGGGTTATACTATAATCACAAAGTTTACAGTATACTCTGCTTGCGCCAATCAACAAATGAAAAGGCCACAAGTGCGCAGTAGGAAATCAAACATAAACTCCTACTCTCTGAAGTAATATCACTCACAAAGATGGATATCTACTTCTCACAACACTCACGATTACAAAATCACTCAGAAGATGTATTTTTCGTTGTTCTTCAACTCTGCTTTTGTCAACAAATGACTAAGCTGATGAGTGAGCTGTTTTTGAGAATTAAAGAGTTCTGCTTCGAAATTTTCTCAGAGATTGTGTTGTTGTTTTTCTCTTCGTCTCTACAGCTATTTATACTTAAGGTTTGAAAAATGTCCGTTGAAGAGAGACAAGATTCAAAAACCTCGAGTACTGGTCCTTAATTTCCGCGAACGGCTCTTTGCAGTTTGTCCGTACTGTCAACAGTACTTTTCTGCAGGCAGCATTAAATGCACCCAGCTAATGCGAAGCATTTCTTCAATCATTTGTCTTTAATAGCCTTGTACTTCAGCATTTATTACTTCCAGGGGCATTTATTACCGTTGGGAAGGCTTCTTGATCTTTTCCACTTGGCTGACGAAAAGACAAGTCTGATGGGCGAATAAAGCTGATCCCAAACTTGAACAAATCTGATTTGAGTCGGCTGATCTTCACCAGTCTGATTTCTTTCCTTCAGCAGAGCAGTAGCCTTTGGACCTTGAATTTTGACTCTTCTGATATCTTCTTTACTTAGTCAAAAATTCTTTAAAAGGATGTCAGCTAAGTTAATCCATACTTAGCAGATTTGAAGTTTTGGAATGCATCAAAACCTCCCTTTACTAATTGTCTTTAGTGCTCTTCATCTTCATCTTTATCCAACAATTGCTGTCACCCGCACACTTAGTTTGGATGCCCAACAATCTCCCCTCAGCAATTGCTCCTGCTGGGAATCGAACACGTGACCTTGGCTCTGATACCACTTGTAGGACCTCAGGCGCTACCACTTGCCCCAAAACCAATTGGTGTTAGGGAATGCGCATACCCTTCCCTTAAAGTGCATTCACGCAAGCGCCCACGATATTCGATTGTGGCTCCACCCGCACACTTAGTTTGGGTCTCCATCCGCACACTCAGTTTGGATGCCACAGGACAATTGCTGTCACCCGCACACTTAGTTTGGATGCCCAACAATCTCCCCCTCAGCAATTGCTCCTGCTGGGTATCAAACACGTGACCTTGGCTCTGATACCACTTGTAGGACCTCAGGCGCTACCACTTGCCCCAAAACCAATTGGTGTTAGGGAATGCGCATACCCTTCCCTTATAGTGCATTCACGCAAGCGCCCACGATATTCGATTGTGGCTCCACCCGCACACATAGTTTGGGTCTCCATCCGCACACTCAGTTTGGATGCCACAGGACAATTGCTGTCACCCGCACACTTAGTTTGGATGCCCAACACACCCCGTCTATAATGTAGCTCCGCCAGTACTGCATGTGAATGATTCATTTACTAAACAGATTGATATTTTGAGTAATATATAGTTTTTTTTTTCCAATTTTAGATAATAAAGCTTTTAAATTGTAGCAGTTATAATGTTAGTTTTAGTAATGTTAACAAGAGTGAATCACACTTTTCGTCTTTCTTATAGATCGTTTTTTGCGCATACGTTCCTCCTAAAGTTTTCTTATCAAAGGATCAATGTAGGGTATCATCGATTTATTTTTCGGCTATTACATAGCGGAGACGGCCTCACATGTGCATTACTTGGAGGGCATTTTCATCCCTTCACATAGTATTAGATCTTCAAGTGAAATAGCAAAAAAATGAATCAGTGAAACACTACATTGATAAGAATGATCCATTTGCTATAATTTTTTTTACGAGAAACGAATGTGTAAAAGTCGACCTCTAGAAAGGACGAAAAATGCGATTCAGTTTGTTAATGATGTATGTATTACATAAATTACTCAATCATTGTAGGTTTAAACAATTAAGTTATAAAATGATAATAGAACACAGACAATCTTTTTTTTTGTACATGGTTTGGATAAACTTAACTAAATCAGATTATAGAATTTTCTATTATCAGTTATATTTATTAATATGCATTTATTATGTCTAAAAATTGAAATGTAGATGTGTAGTGTTAGACAGTGTTATTACAAATTTATAAAGTAAATTAGCTTATTTTATGATAACATTTTAGACAATAATCAATTCAGTGACCTCAAGTCACAAGAATTTAAACATCCATTTAGAGATTTGAATTATAATTCTACATGTCATATAAGCATGTTGAATGATTTAAAACTTACATGTTTTTTATAATTGTGTGTAAAACTAAATTATGAATCTTATATAGTAAATGCAAAAACACTCATGTGTTAGGGCATCTTCTATGTTTAGGGGAAGTTGGATTTAGATTTAAGGGGGTGAAAACATGAAGAAATGGGTGATCAAGGTAATTTTGCCTTGCACTCGCCCGCCCAGCAGCATGTGGCCGACACTTGTCGGCCACCTGTTGCTCCATTTTTTATTTTTTTTTTAATTTTATTTATTTATTAATGCTGATTAAAAGCCTTGCCTCATTGTTTTATTTTTGTTTTGCTCCATTAACTGTAATCAGCAACCCCAGCATTAAATGTCAATCTTTAAAGACATATATTAAATACAATGCAACCACCAGCATTAAATGTCAATCTTTAAAGACATATATTAAATACAATGCTGATTACAATTAATGCTCCATTAGAGTTATATCTAAATGTCTAAACTTTATAAATATGTATTATTTTGGAAAGTTAATCAATCTTAAATTATTTTTATTATTTCCAAATCAGTCAATCAAGTATTTAATTGTTGTATTATTGTGTACCAATTTTAAAACCCTTTAATTAATAAAAATGAAACTTTAAAAAATTTAATGAAGCTTACATATGATTAGTTAAATTAAAAACTATATAACCCTAATAATTATATAGTGAAACACTTGGGTGAATACATCTAAAATAAATACGATTACATATGATCGCTATTTGGACCGTGTATTAATGTCAATCTTAAATTATATCTTATTGTTATTTATTATTTATTTATTTATTATTGTTTAATTTTTATTATTATTGCTATTATTATTAAGCGAGAGTGGGGAAAATGAGAATTAGAATTAAATGGAGTTGATAGATTGAGTCATTTGAGATGACTTATGAAAAGGAAAGGGAAAGCTGAACTGAGCTGAGGGAAAGCTGGACTTAGGCCGAGGGCATCACCGGAAATGCCCTTAGTTTTGGAAATAGATGGTCAACCTTAAACCACACCTAACAATTAAAGGGTGGTCTATTTTGACTCACCCCTCATTTAAAGTCACGAACGACTCAACACGGTGCTGACACGTGTCCATGTATGACACCAAGAAAGAATTGTGTATGAACCCCATTTAATATATGTAAATACCAAAATACCCTTCTACATTTAAAAATTAAAATTTAAACATTTCATCTCCCAAAATTATCTTCCTCCTCAAAACTCTAACCTACAACTGCCCCCTCCCCTCATGGCCGGCCGGAAAATCAAGAACACCGACTGGAATTGTTAGCGGTTTAAGTAGTCGTAGGCATAACTGGAATCAATTTCATGTTTTTCAACAATTGAAACACACAATACAAAAAAAACCCAAATAACACAGAATTTAAAATAATTTTCAGATCTGGAAAAAAAAAATCTTCACAAACTTGCAAAGATATCAAATCAAATTCTACCATTAGCATTTTTAATTAAGTATGATACTTAAATATATTGAGGATGCATTTCACACAACGATTCGATTTATCATGTCTTGCCCTTAAGATTCTATTAATAGCATGGAGGCTTCCTTCACCTGTGAAAATCTCATTCACGTGAAGAAGATGAATCCTTTTTTTCCTTTTTTTAATATATATATATATATATATATATATTAAGAAACTATAAAGAGGTATGGCACTTGTCTACAGTACAACTTGGTTGACCTAGTTTTACTTCTCCTTTTCATTTGGCCCATTTAAATATTAAACGACGTCGTATTTGTTTTATTATCTACAGTCCCTTCCTTCTATGGGACATTATATTATGACTCTTGCCCATTCAAGAGTCACAAGATTTTATGCCCATTTTAGTGTACGGGGAGTACTAGGCCTGTCAAAGGTCGGGTCCGGACCTGGACCCGACCTTCTTATTAATTATCGGGTCTGGACCCGGACCCGACCCGTTCAGTTTTGGGTCCAGACCCGGACCCGACCCGAAATTTTTTTCCAAACTGATCGGGTCCAAATCTGGACCCGATTGAGACCCGGACCCGATCTGGACCTGAATTTTTTTTTTTTTCCTTCTTTTCCCTTACACGATGAATCCCTTACTGCCTTTCACATTTATTTCCAGATTTCTCTCTCACCCAATCTCTAGGGTTTTGTCAATTGAATTTCTCACCCAATCAAATACTGATACTGATCCTGATGCTACTGATACTGATACTAATAGTGCGTCAACTCAGTTTCTGAATTTCGAGAGCGAAGAAGAAGTTCAGAGCAAAGAAATTAGAGGCAGTGGTTCACTTTATCCAGTCCCTGATCTTGAAAAAACTCTTCCCCTGAAGTAAGTAACTAAATCTTGAATTCAATTTCATCTTAATTTCATAGATACTGTTGCCTAGTTCTTAATCTGGGACTGTTTATATTATTAGTCTTGTGATTTGTGAAGATTGATCTCGGTTTATGATATTTTTCATAAAAAATGGCTTAGTTTGAACTTTTTGTAGTTAAATTACATAGAAAACAGAGATTGTTTGATCTTGAAGCATTTTCTTTAATTTCATAAGAAATTAACGTTGCGTAGTTTTTGATCTGGGATTTTTTATATTCTTAAGCCATGTGAAGATTGATCTTGGTTTTTGTCAATCACTTTTATCTTGAGAAATACTTGATTTTTTACATATTTAAATGTGCACTAGACTGGATTGCTAAAAACATGAACTTCAGGACATGAAATTGATCTGGTGAAGATATTAGGTGGCAATAACTAACACTGATGAAACAATATATAGTTGGCCAATAGCTGTTTTGGCTAATAAAGACATATAATACATAAAACTTTTTACTGATTAAAATAACTCAAGTGGTATTTGCCAATTAGGCAAAACATCAGATGAGTATTTTTGCATTTAGCTATTTAGTCTCATGTATATGTATTATGTGTAGGCAAAACAGCAGATGAGAAGTGGCGGATCGAAGAGACCTGATTCTGAATCTTTGAAATTGTTTTGATTCAATATATGGAGATTTTATTGTTGAAATTTAATTTCTAGCTAATGGACATATGTAATTATATATGGCACCAAAATTAGAGATTTTATTGCTTTAATTTGGATTTAGACTGTTAAATGAAAAAAATCGTAGGTTCATGAATAATAGACATCATCACAAGTAAAGAAAGAAAGAAATTTTCATAGAATTGTTGCTCATTTAATATTCGTCACTTACACTCGTAAAGTATGTTTTACTTATTTGTAAACTGAATTTGAGATTGGTAATATTGGAGTTTAAATAAACTTGGTCATTTGAGGTATTTTTACAAAAAAAAAAAAAAAAAAATGGCCGGGTCGGGTCGGATCGGTTCGGGCCTGGGTCGGATCTTGTTCGGGTTTGGGTCGGGTCTTGTTCGGGTCGGGTCGGGTCCAGGTCCAACTTATTATTTATTATTGGGTCTGTATTGGGTCTGGGTTCAGGTCCAAATCTAAACCTGAAAATTTAAAGTAAAGTAGGTCTTTAATGGATTTGGGTAGGGTCTGGGTTCAGACCCTACCTTTGACAGGCCTAGGGAGTACGGGTGTATGAACCTAGCAAAAAATCATGTTCACATCAAATTGTCCATTTTACCCCTCTCATTTCATCTCCCTTAATTTCTCTTTCATCCCTAATCCTTTCTAAACCCTTATCCTTTCCGGTGGCATAGTCAGGCATCCTAATCTTACCCGGCTAGTAATACTTACTACATAATGTGCCACTAGATCCCAGCATCGTATCCCGACCCAAAGCCATGAATTTTCTAAAAACTAAAATATATATAGATTTGATTGAGGGTATATATGCACACCCTGCTATCAATTAGTAGTTGCTACCCAAGTTAACTTGTCGTCGTTGTTCTCGCGCGTGCGACAAGAACAACCCTCTGTTGGTCGATTTGATTTGGTTGGAAACTTGTTAATTTTTTTCCATTTTTTCAAGAATCTCATTTTCAGATTTTGATTTCTTAAGTTTTAGCAAGAGGACATGATTTTGGGGGCTGGTTTGAGTAAAGAAACATGGAATTTTTAGTTAATATTTTTGGTACCTTCAACAGTGGCTGTCCACCGGTGAAGAAGATGAATAGTGTTCTTTTTTTTTTTTTTTTTTTAATTCCTTTTTCTTATATTTATTTGAAAACAATATTTTAACTAATTTTTGGTAAATAGGATGTGACATTAAGATATTTAATGATATGCAATTATGTTACAAAATAATTAAATTATACGGAAAATTTTATTTTGGGTATTTCATCTGCTACTGTACGAAGTTGAAGTAGTTTTGAGGAAGATAACATATTTGCACATTCAGTTCCTAGACTCTGTCCCTGGTCAAAATCGCCCCTCAAACATTCAATTTTGCTGAAAAATTAAAGATTTTGTATAATTTAATAAAGTTTAAAATTTAATAATGTGATTAGTTTAAATATTGTTAGTTTTAATTTTTAAGTCTAAAAATTTGAAAAATACGAAGTAGTTAGTATGAATACCAAAAAATGCGACTTAATTAGAATTTCTGGAAAAAAACTAAAATAAATCTTAATTAATACATAACACATCTTAAATAAATACACAACTATTTTTTTTAAATAGATGGTGGATTTCCTTTTCTTTTCTTTTTTTTAAAAATTCATTTTAGATGGTTGTAACACTAAGTTGATAGAAATAGTGTCCTGCAAGCCAGCTGTATGGCTAGTATTTATTGTAATAAATGTGGAACTATTCAATTTCGATTAATAAATGCACTTTATTAAATGGTCATCTTTATCTTATGTAATAATTATCTACGCATAAGGATAGAAGTCCTTAGATCACAGGGCTATGGGACAACCCGTGGACTGATCTCCAAGGCCGTGATCTATAACATATTCAAGAGTCGTAGAATCCAATCGAGATAGGACATCATTGGATTCGGTTAGACTCTCACTATTGTGTGTACTCCGATGAACTGGAGAACGCTGGGGTCCACGAGCGTGACTGGGATGGTCGACACACATAAGTGGGTGGCTTGCTGGGATGTCAAGCGCACTGAATGATAGAAATAGTGTCCTGCAAGCCAGCTGTATGACTAGTATTTATTGTAATAAATGCGGAACTATTCAATTTCGATTAATAAATGCACTTATTAAATGGTCATCTTTATCTTATGTAATAATTATCTACGCATAAGGATAGAAGTCCTTAGATCACAGGGCTATGGGACAACCCGTGGACTGATCTCCAAGGCCGTGATCTAGAACATATTCAAGAGTCGTAGAATCCAATCGAGATAGGACATCGTTGGATTCGGATAGACTCTCACTATTGTGTGTACTCCGATGAACTGGAGAACGCTGGGGTCCACGAGCGTGACTGGGATGGTCGACACACATAAGTGGGTGGCTTGCTGGGATGGAAAGCGCACTGAATACCCCAATTAGGAAATAACTCACCATGGAAGCGGTAGTCGCATATCGGGGTTGAAGTTATTCCAAATTTATAATAGTATACGAGGAACAATCCCTAACTACTTGAGATGATAGGGTTTATCTGGTGCGAGAACGTCTATACTTTGATATGAGTTCCGACTGACTGGGGATCGCCAAAAAGTCTCTGTGGACTCATGTTGGGTATAGAGGAACTCGTATGCAGATTCATATCATCAACAAATGATCCATTGACCCGACTTGATAGGTTGGGAAATTCTCCTATGGATTTCTGTGAGAAATTAATTCTGGTAAAATCCTTGGCCAAGGTATCTGACGACTTTATGTAAGTAGCTCATAAAGATTAAGTCAAAGAGAATTTATTTCGAGATCAGAGTACATAAGGTCAAGACAAAAGAAAAGGGAATCCGATGAAAGACCATACCCTTAAGTCTCAACTGGGAGATTGATCGATGGAGAGATTATGTCGTATATGGAAATTATAAATGATAAAAGGTTCACTGGATTAATTCACCAGTGATTGAGCTCCATGGGCTTGTGGCTGGACATCGACTGTGGAGTGTGGGAGAATTCCCAAATTGGCAGGGGTGCTAATTTTGGAATGGTCAATCGACAGAGTGTTCGATTGATTTAGAGTAAGTCTTACTCGAATAATTAAATAATATTTAATTATAACCCACGACCAATTATGTGGTGAACCTACGGGGGCATACACAATACACAAGTAGCGAAAGCGAGGAAATAAGAACGACCGAGTCGACTGGGTCTACTGGGTGAAAAATCGACTGGGTCGATTATATTGGGTGGGTCGACTGGGTCGACCCAATTGGAACAAAATGGGATCCAATTGGAATTGGATCAGGATCATAAATTAAATTGGAATTTAATTTGTGGATTAATTAATTAGAAAAGGATTTTAATTAAATGGGCTTATAGTCTGATTTAATTAAATGGGAGATTAAGTTAATTAATTGGGCTATTTAATTGGGATATTAAATTAGGCCTGGTCAAATTAATTAACTGGGCCATGAATTAATTAGGAGACTTGGTCTTCTAATTAAAGAGGGCCATGGCCCATGTAGGAGAGAGAAGACCTAGTCCTAATAGGACTAGGTTAGAGAGAAAACTATAAGTAGCTTTCTTATAGTTGAATTTCATAGAACTCCATATGCAAAATTGAGCAAGAGCAAAAATTCTCTCTCCCTCTCCCTAGCCAAAGTCGACCGAACCCTTCTTCCACTTGGAAGAACTTTTCGTTTTCGAGTTTTGTTCCTAAATCGTTCCTAATTCCTAGTTTATAATATATCTCGTGTTCTAGCTGATCGAGATATATTATTTTCGTGATATTGTGGTGTATCAACTCGTAGAGGCGCAACACGTGGGGCGCTACTCAAAAGGTCTGGGTCGATTTTGCCTGAGCAGAATTCAGAGCTCGTTTTGCTAGCCGAGGATTTGCAAGGAGATAGGTATAAACGAGAAAACTTATACTATCGTTTTATTAATATTCATATATATACAACTAGAGAATATCCTGGCAAGATTCCGTAAGAGGTCCTGAAAATTTTATATTCCGCTGTGCCTAGGGCTGTTTATCTTACCGAATCCCAACAGTGGTATCAAAGCCAACTCTAGGCTTTGTATATATATGAATTTGCAAATTCTGTGTTTATTAAATCATATGTTTGATTTATGTGGCTAGTTCTTTAACTTTGCATGTTATAGGACGTATGTTTAATTAACTTGGAGTTAATGTTTAATTTAGGATTCGAAAAATTTTATCATGTTGTTTTTAATTTTTGATTGGGATTTAATTAACTGGGTTTGTTGAATTAAATCTGTGAGTAATCGAAACAAAAAAAAATTATTAGATCCGACTCGCGGTGGCACGCGGCGGTGCGCGGCAGCGCACCGCGGCTAGGCGACCACCGCAAGCCGCTGCCAACGGCAGCGTGCTGGCAGCACGCTGGCCGCACACGCTGCGCGCAGCAGCAGCCTTCGGGCTGCTGTTTGCGCGCTGCTGTGCGCGCCTGCTCGCTGCCGCACGCAGCCGCGTGCAGCGGCTGCTGCCGCAGGCAGCTCACGCGCCGACCTGGTGGTTGCGCGTGGGCTGTCCTACGTGGCAGTCCTGATTGGTCTCGACTAGTCGTTTTTGGGTTGGACTCTAATTCTGCCTATTTTGAAAGTCCTGAAAATCTTGGAGAATTTTGGAAGATTAGGAAACTTAGAGTTTTTGGATAAGTTAGTTATCTTGTTAGATGTGAACACTACCTTAATTAAACTAATCCAGTCAAAAATAGGATTATCTTGAAAATCTTGGAGATTTGGGAATTTTGGGAAACTTAGAGTTTTGGATAAGGTAAGAATCTTAGAGATTTAGATTACCTTAATTAACCAATTTAATCAAGATAAGAATTGTAGATTACTTATGTGAGGCCCGACTAACTCAATTGACTTAACACTTGTAAATGTCGATTTAATTGAATTGGTCGTGTGTCAATTCTAACATAACATTCCATGTTATTAGATAAGCACTATAATTATAATTTATACAGCGGAAGTTCTAGACTTACAAAGTTTCAAAACAAAGAGTGACTCATATTTAAAGTAGCGCATATTAGTCACTTTCTCCTACTTTACGTATTACAATCCAAAAGAGAATCCAAACCTAGCACTTAATATGTTGAAAACAAACATATGATAATAAAGCGTTTACATATATGACTTATGAAACTCAACAATTATCTCGCATTCTTCATCTCTTGATTCTTAGTTTCCAAAGTCAATCTGAGAAAAGAACAACAATAGAAAGAGGTGTAAGTCTTGTTCGACTTAGTGAGGAATTGTGATGCCAAAACAAAGTTATATATGTATTAACAAGAATATGGATAGTGAACTAGAAAGGAATAACAAAATTTGACAGTATATGAAGCATTATTTATAAGATCAAGAAGTAAGGAGAACGAAATTCAGGATTTCATGATCTTACTCGGTAAACAAAAAAAAATAGTCAAGTACAAATCTTATCCACCTTATACCTCCGTACGAGGAGCGACCTCGCCAAACAAAAATA
>CM064884.1:64943276-65054566 GCA_003313485.2 Penstemon barbatus | reverse complement strand
TAGTACATTAAAAATATTCTCTATTTCGGAAAGCCATAATTCTGCCTTGTGATCATTAGGTTCTCCAAAGAATTTTGGGGGTTGGAAACGAAGAAACCTTTCAAGTGTTTGATCCATAGTCGGATGAACTAATGCATTAGTGGAGCCGTTCGCATGTGTTTGTTGTTGACAAAATTGTATATATTGATGCATAAATGAAAACATTTGTGTGAGGTCTGGTGCTCCATCTCTATGGAAAGGTTGTTGTGCCATGGCAGGTCCTATATTAGCAAAGTTTTGTCCTTGATTGGGATCATTTCCGCCTGGAGATGGTGCCGGGTTTGCTTGAGTACTTAATGGTGGTGTAGCTCGTGGACTTGTGGGCGTAGTTTGATTCCTTGTTCGTGCCATTCTAAGAAATGTAGATATGTTAGTGTCTTAAATGTATTGTTACATATGATTTGATGCACACATATAATATTATAGCATAGTAAAATACAAAATGATTATGCCAAATGCATCCCTATGAAATATTGTGCCATAGTAACATACACGGATTACATACCAAAAGTCATATATTCTAATGTTAACTCTAAGGATATTAAATTCCAAGACTAAGACAAAAAGTGTTAACTTGACTACTACCCTATATAGTTATACTAGTATTAGTATATATCTAACGAGTATCATTAAGGTTTTACAAGAACTAGTCAAGTGTCTAATTATCTCCTAACTTATAGTTAGTTTTAGAGATAATACTAGACAAACAAAATTCTAACTTGTCACTAAAAGGGAAAACTAGTGACAAGCTAGTCGTGTAAAGATCATGGGTTGGTACGTGGTGGTGCGGGTATCTCCGCTCCACTAACCGTCCCATCATCTGCATTCCTCAAATCAACCCCTTCTTCTGCATTCCTCAAATCAACCCCTTCTTCTTGATCTATATCAGTTAGTTCATACATCCAGGCTGGATCTTCCTCTGGTTCTTCCTCATTTTGAAAATTAGCCACGGGTGGTACAATTTGTCCAACTTCTCCTACTTCAACCCCTTCTCCAAGCAAAATACCTTGCTGCATATATTCCATTGATGGATCAAAAGCAGGATTTTGCTGACGGATGTTTGTAGAAGGTCCTTCTCCTGCTTCCACTGGTATCCCTGGAAAACTTACTTCATCATTTTGGCCAAACAATGCTCCGTAAGTTATCGTTTGGGCTCTAAGGCGAGCCGTATCGATCAAGTCATAATAGTCGGAGTTCCTTCTTCTCAATAACTCAATCAGATTTCCCAGATGATCATGTCTTTCGGCCAGAAACATAGTGTGCTCCACTTCGTTGCGCAAAATTCCTAGTATCGTATCTACGTACCTTTGAAGCTCGAATAATGTATGGTTTCTTTCTTGAGTGCGAGCATGTGTTTGGGCTTCCCAAGCTGCTGAAATTCCCATTAAATCACGCTGAAATTCGAGTAGTTTTTCTCGCATTGCTTGTACTTGGTTTTGGAGTAGTGTTCGTTCGTTTTGCAAATCTACTAACTGGGAGCCTTGTCTTACATAGGCAGCAAGAATTTCTTCCTTTTCGTTCATTACTCTGTCTCTATCATTTTCCAAGCTGCGTACAACATGATAATCGGTTTTCAGATAGTGTAAATAAAGTAACAAACAAATTATCTCATGTAATCGGTTTTTTACTTTTAGTGTTGGCAGCAAGGCTTACTATTTGAATAACTTTTTACATATATAATGGAATGACCTGGAACAAAATCCTATGGTTTCCTAACTCAAAATAGTTTCATTAGATTGAAGGACATAATTTTAAATGGTCAGAATCAATAGTATATTAATGTCAAAATTTTCAGCAGAAATTCAAAAGGAATCCATGATAGGTTGATTAACACTTTCTCTTTTCAACTAGTTAATAGAAGGTAAATACAAAGGTTAGCCATTTTTCATAACATAAAAGCCATGAATTAACAATATATATTATAAGGTTATGAAAAGTAAAATTATGTCATAAGATGAGTCAAAAATAAACATAAACACTCAAAACCCCAAAACAGTCCTAGTTAATTCAACTCCCCTGTTTGAGCTGTTCTGAAATCGAGCCACCACCGGCATATGAACCGGACATGACAGACTAAAATACTACTTGAACACACAAAATTTTGTCTTCTTTCCAACCCAACAAACAGATTCTAAAAATTCCAAACCGAACTCAACTTATAGGCCAAACAATAACACTGCGCAGAATTGTGTAGATTGTAAGTTTACCTTAATAACTTCCTTTGTAAGTGATGGATTGATACAAGACTTGAACCTACTTCTTTCCAACTTTAAATTGATTCAAATATTAACTGGAATCAAAAGTTTTTCATTAGATATTAGGTATTAAAGAGAAGAACTTCAGGTATATAAGTTAGTAGAAGAATTCTTACCTTGACTTGCTTCTATTTCTTCCTAGTGTTCCTAAGCTCTTATGGACGTTTTTATTTGTTTATTTGGAGGAAGTGTGGTCTGTTTAATGACTCCATACTTATCTTAAATAGAAAGGAAGAATGGCTTTATTGTAATAATGTTAAGAGGTTGGGGTAAAAGTTTTATTGTCTAGATTTTTCTTACCTTAAGTCTTGTTTGGTGAAACTTTGTTTCACTTATTTACTTATGAAAATTATTTAAACTATTTAATAATAAATCTTTATTTCTACCTAATTGCTTTAGTAGGGATGTTACAACTTAGAGCTCAAGTAAGAGCTAATTAATCTTAGAGGTTAATTGTTAATTCAAAATTAATTAACTTGGATGAATTTTTGCGAATTAAAATTAATGAAGCCGGTAAATTTACATTTATGCCCTTATGTGAATTTATGCATGTTCTTGAGTGAATGTGTGGATTGATCAATTTTGCCCTTAAGCCCTGTGTAGTTTTTGGTTTATTTATTTTTGGGTTGCAATTAAATGGGCCTGATTGGTGCCCTTGCTTGCGCAAACAAATGTAATAGAATAGGACCATTTAAATTATGTAAGCTAGGCTTAGATTAGGCTTGGAGCCGAGAAGACCTCATGAAGACTTGGAGATCCACATGGAGGCCCATTTACCTTGGAGGACATGGAGGCCCAATTCATTACATGGAGGCCCAATCAACCTGGATATTATAAGAAGGCCTATGATGTATGGGTTTGAAAATTGTAATAGTTAGGACATTTAATTTCCACCCTAGACTGACCAATTGATTCATCACTTAGCTCGTGATGAATCGCATAGGATGGGCATTCGATCAATCATATCCTGCTAGGTGTTGTATGTTTACTTATATTCTTTGATGTATGTCATGCATGCTTAGAATAGATCACGTAAACAAGATAAAGCATAATCTGATGAGACCTCGCACAAGGAAACTTAAAACCTCCAATTGAACATTAAAATTCAATTAGAATATTAAATCGAATAACGGGCGCATAAGAATAGTGTCTATGGTCCGAGCCTATCCAATTACTAGGTCTTAGGCATATTGTACGAATATATCTCGATGTCTCACGAGTCGTGGGTCGAGCTATAGGAAGATGATATGTCTATTGCCTCGATGCACGAGTTTAGTGCCAAGGGAGGGGATAGCAAGGTTTTAGGCGCTGTCTCACGAGTCGTGGGGTGTCTAGGATTGAACTATTTCTCTCCACGAGTATTGGACATGATTTAACGCTAGTAAGTATGGATGTCTCACGAGTCGTGGGTCCATATCGAAAACCGAGGCTAAATGAACTTAAGGGTTAGCTGCGATGGTTAACCGTCGACGTAATCGACCACCAAGTGAATCAAATAGTATGGCCAACGAGTCGTGGGTACTAGGAGATTGCATTTGGGCCTTAAGCCCGCTAGGATATTTTAAATTCCCGAAACTTATGTGGGGGCATAAGATTTTGATTAAAATAGTGGGAGTAATTTACAAATAAAAACCATGTTTGTAAATTGTGCATTTTAAATTAATCTTTCGCGTATTTATTTCTTCTCTCGTCATTTTATAGATATGATGTCAAAAGAGCTTAGAGCACTTAGAGATTTGTCCATCTCATCACTTGAATGTAATATTTTAACTGGACCCAACTTACATTTCTGGACGCATCATTTGAATGGATTATTTGAAGCTGAAAACATATCCTATGTTTTGTCTGTGCCACCACCCATTACTATTTCACATGACGTTCATGATGAGCTCCGTAAAAGCATCACCAAATGGAAATTGGATGATGGCTTAGCTCGTGAATACATGTTGGAATATATGTCACTTGATCTGCGTTTGCAACATGAGCATATGGCATCCGCGAAAGAGATTCTCTCGAATCTCAAATTCCTTTATGGGATTAGAGATGGTCGTCGCAGATTCGCGATCACGAGGGAACTCTTGCAAGCAAGAAAGAGAAGGGAAACTCCTGTCGGAATCCACGTACACAAGATGATTCGACTTCTGTCTGAACTCGATGATATGGGTGTCGTGATGGACAATGATTTCCGAGTAGATCTTATTCTACAATCTCTTCCTAGATCATATGACCGATTTATCGCGGACTTGAATCTCCAGAGGCGAGAGATCACTGTGCATGTCCTGCGACAGATGCTCGAGGAACACGAAGCTTCTTTTGGAAAGAAAGCGAGGGTTGGCGAAAGGACTGGGCGGCGTTCAAAACCAAAGCAAATGGAAACCAGAGCTCCTTACTGCACAAGGTCAAGGGAAAGGAGTAAATTCCAACATATGGAGCGTTCGAACAGGTATATTCCTTGTTGAAGTTAATTTTACAATTAACTGTGCATTTTTGGTGTTAGACACTGACTGGAGTTCTCATCCTTGTAGGTGATGGGAGCATTAAGGAAACTGGAGCCTGAGGATTGGATCTTTGAATAAGGCAATGGAGCTGGAGCTGCTACCAAGGCCGTAGGCAAAAGTAGATTTAGGTGGTTTGATAAAGTCATTAGGAAACTTTCATTTATGTACCTAGTTATTAATGAAAAACTTTTATTCATGTTAATGAATA
Organism: Penstemon barbatus; assembly: GCA_003313485.2. Classification (NCBI taxonomy): domain Eukaryota; kingdom Viridiplantae; phylum Streptophyta; class Magnoliopsida; order Lamiales; family Plantaginaceae; genus Penstemon; species Penstemon barbatus. The sequence goes on along the minus strand of CM064884.1, from coordinate 65,049,566 downwards.
ATGTTGATTTTAATAAAAGCTTCTGTTTTAGTTTTTCATTTGGTACATTGAATCATTGACTTTACATCATAAAACCGCCTAAGTTATTCATGCACGTACAACAAAACAAAAAGGAAACAAGATAATGAAATATCTGCCCAATTATGGCACGCTCGACTTGGACATATATCTAAGTCTAAGATTCAAAAGTTAGCATCATCTGGCGCGATTGAAATCAATCGCATTGATGAAATGCCAACATGTGAACCATGTTTAAAGGGTAAAATGGCTAAGTTGCCATTTAAGGGAAACCCTGAGCGAGCCAAGCAAACATTGGACTTAATACATACTGACGTATGTGGACCACTAAGAAAAAGCGCCCGAGGTGGCTATGACTACTTCATCACTTTCACTGACGACTTTAGTCGTTATGGATATGTGTTCTTGTTGAAACACAAGTCTGAAGCCTTTGAGCGATTCAAAGAATTCAAGATGGAAGTAGAGAATCAACTTGGTCATACGATAAAGGCTCTTCGTTCTGACCGAGGTGGAGAATTTCTTAATAACGAATTTCTAAATTATCTTGTAGAGCATGGAATATTATCGCAGTGGACTCCTCCTGCAACACCCCAATTAAATGGAGTAGCAGAGAGAAGGAATCGAACTTTGATGGACATGGTTCGATCCATGATGAGTGCCACTGACCTTCCTCTTTCATTTTGGGGGCATGCCCTCCTCACGGCAACGAAGATACTGAACATAGTACCTTCTAAATCCGTAGAAAAGACACCATACGAATTATGGTTTGGCAAGGCACCCTCATACGCATTCATGCGCATATGGGGATCTCCCGCTTACGTTAAAAAGCTAGTGGGAGATAAATTGGAAACTAAATCCACTTTGTGCAAATTCGTGGGGTATCCAGAAAACTCGATAGGATACGAGTTCTACGATCCTACAAGACAAACTATGTTTGTCTCGAGGAACGCTCACTTCTTGGAGAAGGATTTCTTGGTTGACAAGAAGGAAAATAACGTAGAACTGGATGAGGTCACTGAAGCTGAAAAGGCCGAAGAGGTCGATCAAGCTGACCCGTCGCCACAGGCAGTGGGAGAACATAAGCATGAAAGTGCACCAGAAGGTACACCGATTCTTCGTAGGTCAGAAAGACAACGTAGAGAACCCGAGAGGTACTACGGTCTGCTGCATGAGACTGGACAGTCTCTAACCGACCCAAGGACTTACGAAGAGGCTATGCTAGACATAGACTCGGGAAAGTGGCGCGAAGCCATGGAATCCGAATTGGACTCCATGCACTCAAACAAGGTCTGGGCCTTGGTAGATCCACCAGTGGGAGTGGCTCCCGTGGGTTGCAAGTGGATCTATAAGCGAAAGCTTGGAGTGAACGGAGAGGTAATAACCTACAAGGCGCGATTAGTAGCAAAAGGATATACTCAAAGACCTGGAATTGACTTTGAGGAGACCTTCTCGCCCGTCGCAATGCCTAAATCCATTCGAATCTTGCTGGCCATAGCTGCGTGGTATAACTACGAGATATGACAGATGGATGTGAAGACTGCCTTTCTCAATGGGGACATTGATAAGGAGATCTACATGGAGCAACCAAAAGGATATGCATCCAAAGGAGATGAACACAAGGTGTGCAAACTCCAGAGGTCCATTTATGGACTGAAACAAGCTTCCCGAAGTTGGAACATTCGTTTTGATGAGACAATCCAAACTTTTGGATTCATCAAGAACATGTTCGAACCTTGCGTGTACAAGAAGATCAGTGGGAGTACAGTTGAATTTTTGGTGATATACGTTGACGACATTCTTCTCATTGGAAACAATGTGAAAGCATTGTCCGAAACTAAAGCATGGTTATCTACACAATTCTCGATGAAGGATATGGGAGAAGCATCCTTTGTACTAGGTATAAGGATCTACCGAGATAGATCAAAAGGACTGCTGGGCCTCTCCCAATCCCAGTACATAGACAAAATCTTGAAAAGATTTAGTATGGAAGAATCCAAGAGAGGATTGCTTCCAATGAGACATGGGATTGCACTCTCTAAGTCTATGGCCCCAAAGACGCCAGAAGAGAGAAGCAATATGTCTCGAGTACCATATGCATCCGCAATAGGAAGCATAATGTATGGTATCTTGTGTACGAGACCAGACGTAGCGTACGCTTTAAGCGTTACAAGTCGCTACCAGTCTGATCCAGGTGAGCAGCACTGGATAGCCGTAAAGGCAATTCTGAAGTACCTGAGAAGGACTAAGGAATTGTTCTTGGTATACGGCGGAGGAGAATTGAAATTGGAAGGCTATACATACTCGAGCTTCCAATGCGATGTAGACGACTTCAAGTCGACATCAGGATACGTATTCTGCCTCAATGGTGGTGCGGTTAGCTGGAAGAGCTCCAAGCTAGAAACAACCGCGGATTCAACCACCGAAGCAGAATACATTGCTGCGAGTGATGCAGCAAAGGAAGGTGTTTGGATGAGGAACTTCATCCAGGATTTGGATGTGATACCTAGCATCGCTGAGCCCATTACTATCTTCTGTGATAACATGGGGCAGTAGCGCAAGCAAAGGAGCCGAGATCTCATCAGAAATCCAAGCACGTACAAAGACGATACCATGTGATAAGAGATATCATTGGTAGAGGAGACATTAAGATGGAACGTATCGACTCAGAAGATAATACGGCGGACCCGCTAACGAAGCCTCTGCCTCAAAAGGCATTTGAGAAACATCTGCAAAAGATGGGACTCAAGAACATAAAAGACTGGCTTTAGGACAAGTGGGAGATTGATAGAAATAGTGTCCTGCAAGCCAGCTGTATGGCTAGTATTTATTGTAATAAATGCGGAACTATTCAATTTCGATTAATAAATGCACTTTATTAAATGGTCATCTTTATCTTATGTAATAATTATCTACGCATAAGGATAGAAGTCCTTAGATCACAAGGCTATGGGACAACCCGTGGACTGATCTCCAAGGCCGTGATCTAGAACATATTCAAGAGTCGTAGAATCCAATCGAGTTAGGACATCGTTGGATTCGGATAGACTCTCACTATTGTGTGTACTCCGATGAACTGGAGAACGCTGGGGTCCACGAGAGTGACTGGGATGGTCGACACACATAAGTGGGTGGCTTGCTGGGATGGGAAGCGCACTGAATACCCCAATTAGGAAATAACTCACCATGGAAGCGGTAGTCGCATATCGGGGTTGAAGTTATTCCAAATTTATAATAGTATACGAGGAACAATCCCTAACTACTTGAGATGATAGGGTTTATCTGGTGCGAGAACGTCTATACTTTGATATGAGTTCCGACTGACTGGGGATCGCCAGAAAGTCTATGTGGACTCATGTTGGGTATAGAGGAACTCGTATGCAGATTCATATCATCAACAAAGGATCCATTGACCCGACTTGATAAGTTGGGAAATTATCCTATGGATTTCTGTGAGAAATTAATTCTGGTAAAATCCTTGGCCAAGGTATCTGACGACTTTATATAAGTAGCTCATAAAGATTAAGTCAAAGAGAATTTATTTCGAGATCAGAGTACATAAGGTCAAGACAAAAGAAAAGGGAATCCGATGAAAGACCATACCCTTAAGTCTCGACTGGGAGATTGATCGATGGAGAGATTATGTCGTATATGAAAATTATAAATGATAAAAGGTTCACTGAATTAATTCACCAGTGATTGGGCTCCATGGGCTTGTGGCTGGACATCGACTGTGGAGTGTGGGAGAATTCCCAAATTGGCAGGGGTGCTAATTTTGGAATGGTCAATCGACAGAGTGTTCGATTGATTTAGAGTAAGTCTTACTCGAATAATTAAATAATATTTAATTATAACCCACGGCCAATTATGTGGTGAACCTACAGGGGCATACACAATACACAAGTAGCGAAAGCGAGGAAATAAGAACGACCGAGTCGACTGGGTCGACTGGGTGAAAAATCGACTGGGTCGATTATATTGGGTGGGTCGACTGGGTCGACCCAATTGGAACAAAATGGGATCCAATTGGAATTGGATCAGGATCATAAATTAAATTGGAATTTAATTTGTGGATTAATTAATTAAGTTGGATTTAATTAATTAGAAAATGATTTTAATTAAATGGGCTTAGAGTCTGATTTAATTAAATGGGAGATTAAGTTAATTAATTGGGCTATTTAATTGGGATATTAAATTAGGCCTGGTCAAATTAATTAACTGGGCCATGCATTAATTAGGAGACTTGGTCTTCTAATTAAAGAGGGTCATGGCCCATGTAGGAGAGAGAAGACCTAGTCCTAATAGGACTAGGTTAGAGAGAAAACTATAAGTAACTTTCTTATATTTGAATTTCATAGAACTCCATATGCAAAATTGAGCAAGAGCAAAAATTCTCTCTCCCTCTCCCTAGCCAAAGTCGACCGAACCCTTCTTCCACTTGGAAGAACTTTTCGTTTTCGAGTTTTGTTCCTAAATCGTTCCTAATTCCTAGTTTATAATATATCTCGTGTTCTAGCTGATCGAGATATATTATTTTCGTGATATTGTGGTGTATCAACTCGTAGAAGCGCAACACGTGGGGCGCTACTCAAAAGGTCTGGGCCGATTTTGTCGGAACAGAATTCAGAGCTCGTTTTGCTAGCCGAGGATTTGCAAGGAGATAGATATAAACGAGAAAACTTATACTATCGTTTTATTAATATTCATATATATACAACTAGAGAATATCCTGGCAAGATTCCGTAAGAGGTCCTGAAAAATTTTATATTCCGCTGTGCCTAGGGCTGTTTATCTTACCGAATCCCAACACTGAATACCCCAATTAGGAAATAACTCACCATGAAAGCGGTAGTCGCATATCGGGGTTGAAGTTATTCCAAATTTATAATAGTATACGAGAAACGATCCCTAACTACTTGAGGTGATAGGGTTTATCTGGTGCGAGAACGTCTATACTTTGATATGAGTTCCGACTGACTGGGGATCGCCAGAAAGTCTCTATGGACTCATGTTGGGTATAGAGGAACTCGTATGCAGATTCATATCATTAACAAAGGATCCATTGACCCGACTTGATAGGTTGGGAAATTTTCCTATGGATTTCTGTGAGAAATTAATTCTGGTAAAATCCTTGGCCAAGGTATCCGACGACTTTATGTAAGTAGCTCATAAAGATTAAGTCAAAGAGAATTTATATCGAGATCAGAGTACATAAGGTCAAGACAAAAGAAAAGGGAATCCGATGAAAGACCATACCCTTAAGTCTCGACTGGGAGATTGTTCGATGGAGAGATTATGTCGTATATGGAAATTATAAATGATAAAAGGTTCACTGAATTAATTCACCAGTGATTGGGCTCCATGGGCTTGTGGCTGGACATCGACCGTGGAGTGTGGGAGAATTCCCAAATTGGCAGGGGTGCTAATTTTGGAATGATCAATCGACAGAGTGTTCGATTGATTTAGAGTAAGTCTTACTCGAATAATTAAATAATATTTAATTATAACCCACGGCCAATTATGTGGTGAACCTACGGGGGCATACACAATACACATGAAGCGAAAGCGAGGAAATAAGAACAACCGAGTCGACTGGGTTGACTGGGTCAATTATTATGGGTAGGTCGACTGGGTCGACCCAATTGGAACAAATTGGGATCCAATTGGAATTGGATCAGGATCATAAATTAAATTGGAATTTAATTTGTGGATTAATTAATCAAGTTGAATTTAATTAATTAAAAGGGATTTTAATTAAATGGGCTTAGAGTCTGATTTAATTAAATGGGAGATTAAGTTAATTAATTGGGCTATTTAATTGGGAGATTAAATAAAGCCTGGTCAAATTAATTAACTGGGCCATGAATTAATTGGAAGACTTGGTCTTCTAATTAAAGAGGGTCATGGCCCATGTAGGAGAGAGGTAACCTAGTCCTATTAGGACTATGTTAGGGAGATAACTATAAGTAGCTATCTTGTAGTTATTTTCACACAACTCAACAAGCAAAATTTTGAGCAAGAGCAAAAATTCTCTCCCCCTCTCCCAGTAAAAGTCGACCGAACCACTTCTTCCCTGTGGAAGAATTTTTCGTTTTCGACCTTGTTCCTAAATCGTTCCTATATCCTATCATAATATATCTTGTGTTCTAGCTGATCAAGATTTATTATTTTCGTGTAATTGTGGTGTATCAACCCGTAGAGGCGCAACACGTGGGGCGCTGCTGCAGAGCTTGGATCGATTTGGCTGAGGAGAAATTCAGAGTTCGTTTTTGCTAACCGAAAATTTGCAAGGAGATAGGTATAACGTGCAAACTTATACTATCGTTTTATTTATGTTTATATATATACACCTAGAGTAGTATCCTGGCAAGATTCCGTAAGAGGTCCTAAAATTTTTATATTTCGCTGTGCCTAGGGCTGTTTATCTTACCGAATCCCAACATAAGTCCTTCGTAATTTGAAAATATATCGATAATTTTAAAAAAATTGATGACTCGGTCATTATTTCGATCAAATTGGCTATTAGATGGTTATGTAACACTATGTCCTCCGTAATTAAATATATCAATAGTTTTTAAAAATTTGATTATTCAGTTATTATTTCTATCAAATTATCTATTAGATGGTTATGTAACACTAAGTCCTCCGTAATTTGAAAATATATCGTTCATTTTTAAAAAATTAAATGACTAGATCATTATTTCGATCAAATTGTCTTTTAGATGACTATGTATCTCTAACGTCTCCGTAATTTGAACATATGTCGATAATTTAAAAAAAAATCGATGATTCGGTCATTATTTCGATAAAATTGTCTATTAGATGATTATGTGACACTAACTCATCTGTAATTTGAAAATATATCGATAATTTTTAAAAAATTAATGACTCTGTCATTATTCCGATAAAATTGTCTATTAGATAGTTATGTAACACTAAATTCTTCATAATTTGAACATATATCGATAATTTAAGAAAAATTGATGAGTCGGTCATTATTTCGATCAAATTGTCTATTAGATGGTTATGTAACACTAACTCATCCGTAATTTGAAAATATATTAATTATTTTTAAAAAAATTGATCTCTCGGTCATTATTTCGATCAAATCGTCTTTTATCACTAATTCCTCCGTAATTTGAAAATATGTCGATAATTTAAAAAAAATTGATGAGTCGGTCATTATTTCGATTAAATTGTCTATTAGATGGTTATGTAACACTAACTCCTCCGTAATTTAAAAATATATCGATAATTTTTAAAAAAAAAATTGATGATTATGTCATTATTTCGATCAAATTGTCTATTAGATGGTTATGTAACACTATATCCTCCGTAATTAGAAAATACATTGATAATTTTGAAAAATTTGATGACTCGATCATTATTCCGATCAAATTGTCTATTAGATGGTTATGTAACACTAAGTCCTTCGTAATTTTAAAATATCGATAATTTAAAAAAAAAAATTGATGACTCGATCATTATTTCGATCAAATTGTCTTTTAGAAGACTATGTATCACTAACTCTTCCGTAATTTGAAAATATGTCGATAATTAAAAAAAAATTGATGATTTGATCGATATAATGACCGATTCATCAATTTTTTTTTTAAATTATAGATATATTTTCAAACATAACCATCTAAAAGATAATTTGATCGAAATTATGATCGAGTCATTAATTTTTTTAAAATTAACGATATATTTTCAAATTATGGAGGACTTAGTGTTACATAACCATCTAATAAACAATTTGATCGAAATAATGACTGACTCATCAATTTTTTTTATATTATCGATATATGTTCAAATTATGAAGAATTTAGTGTTACATAACCATCTATTATACAATTTTATCGAAATAATGACCGAGTCATCAATTTTTTTTAAAATTATCGATATATTTTTAAATTACGGATGAGTTAGTGTTACATAACCATCTAATAGGTAATTTGATCGATATAATGACAGAATCATCGATTTATTTTAAATTATCGACATATTTTCAAATTACGGATCGGAGAAGATAGAGATACATAGTCATCTAAAAGACAATTTGATCGAAATAATGATCGAGTCATTAATTTTAAAAAAATTAATGATATATTTTTAAATTACGGAGGACTTAGTGTTACATAATCATCTAATAGACAATTTGATTGGAATTATGACCGAGTCATCAAATTTTTAAAAATTATCGATATATTTTCAAATTACGGAGGACATAGTGTTATATAACCATCTAATAACAATTTGATCGAAATAATGACCGAGTCATCAATTTATTTTAAAATTTTCGATATATTTTTCAATTATGGAGGACCTAGTGTTACATAACAATCTAATAGACAATTTGATCGGAATAATGACCGAGTCATCAAATTTATTATCGATGTATTTTCAAATTACGGAGGACATAGCATTACATAACCATCTAATAGACTATTTGATCGAAATAATGACCGAATCATCAATTTTTTTAAAATTATCAATATATTTTCAAATTACGGAGGAGTTGGTGTTACAAACTTACAACTATCTAAAACGATTTTTTTAAAAAAGAAAAGAAAAGGAAATTCACCATCTTAAAAAAAATAACAATTTTGTTTTTTATTTAAGATGTGTTGTGTATTAATTAAGATTTATTTAATTTTTTTTCTTCAGAAATTCTAATTAAGTCGTAATTTTTTATATTCATACTAGCTATTTCGTATTTTTCAGATTTTAGACTTAAAAATTAAAACTAACAATATTTAAATTAATCACGTTATTAAATTTTCAACTTTATTAAATCTTACAAAATCTTTAATTTTTCTGCAAAATTGAAAGTTTGAGGACGATTTTGATCAAGAACAGAGTCTGGGGGCTGAATATGCAAATATGTCATCTTATCTTCCCCAACACAATTTCGTACAGTAGCAGTTGAAGTACCCCAAAATAAGATTTTAATATTAAAAATATATCCCAAAAATCCTACCCAGCCTCAATGCCGTCACAATGAAGGATAGATCTGAGATAGAAAGTTTGAAAAATAGATCTAACTGGTAAGGAATTTTGGGATTTATTGGAAAAATTTTAATTCAGTAAATTATATAAATTAGTTCTCATAAACTTTTGATATGTTGGAAAAGATAGATCCATCCTTCACTGTGAAGGAAAACAATTAAAAGATGAATTTGGTGTTGTTTATGTGAGTGTTTAAAATTGGAGCATTTTTTCACCAAAGCAAATAAAGTAAATACGAATAAAAGAGCAGAGAAACCAATTTAAAGTGAAAAAAATGGTGGTCTTGGTCCCCAGTTCTTTCCGACCGGCGAAATATGGGGGTGACGGCGGGGTTTGGATGGAGTGAGGGTTGGAGAATTAATTAGACTCAAGTTCTTATTTATGATATTTTTTAAGTAAAAGGTCATTTTGGTATTTAACCATTTTAAGTGTGGTTCGTACAGGGAAGAGGGGTGATGATGTACAAGGACACTTGTCCAATTTTTTTTCAAACAACTTGGATGACTCTCAACGGGTGAGAGTCACCTTAGAGCATCCCTTCTTCTATTTCTTTTCGCTTTTCTTTTCCCCTTCAATTTCCGGTACGCCTTCATCCTGTGGGGCCCTTGGTCCGTAATTTCCTTCACAAATCAGGCATATGAATAGTACCTGCTCCTTCCAAGTTGATGTACCACTCAAGTGGTTGTTTGCCTTTCTTTTTCTAATTCCCTCTCTCTAATTCTATATTTTGTTCCTCTTTTGGCAGGAGATTTAATTTTTCTTCATGGGTTTGTGGATTTCGCGCGTCCACGTTGCTATCCGGCGTATTTCTTGTTTGGTTGAGTTTTCTTTCGATTGCCTGAAGCTGCTTATTAGGATTATTTTGGACGGTGCTTCTTTCCTATTCGTTCAGCCCACATGGGTTTCTAGGTAAATTTTCACAGTTTTTTAGGCTTAATCGAGTGCAAATTTAATGTGCGGCTTGTGTTTGCTTTGGGCTTGCGTAGTAATGATTTCCATGATTACGCAGCTGCTTTCGTTATAATTATTTTATTCTTCTCTCTTGAGCAGCTTCTTAGAGGGTACAGGAGGTGTATCAACGTTGTTTGTATCATTTTAATTGACAATCAAAATATCTTACTCTGCTGTTCCTTTTTCTTACAGAAACTCTCTTTTTGTGTAGGTCTTTTTTTAATTAGTAGTTTTGTGATTTTCGGTTCTTGTTTGTTGTTTGCATTTTAACACGTTCTTTTCAATCTTCCAGGTTTATTTGTAGTTGGTGGTGATCAGGGTAATTGTTTGTTCCTTTCTTGATTATGTCACGATGCTTTGGCTGCTACTGGCTGCTATTTCTTTTGCATCCGAGCTTCTTATTTCTGGCATCTCAACACTTTCTTTTTTATTCTTACAGGTGTATTGCTGCTTTCTGCTGATCTAGGTATTATTTGCTCATTTTGGTTGCTATAGTTATTTGATTGTTTCTGTGTGTTTCTTGGGTGCATCTTATTTCACGAAATCTTAACACTTGATTTTTTTATTATCCTCAAATCACCCTAGAAATTATTTCTTTCAATCAAGCCAAACATTCATAAATCAATAAAAGTTACTATTAGATCTCTAATGTTTAGATCAGACAGAACAGTGTATGTCCTATAGCACAAGCAACCAGTAATTTAACATAAATAGAGGCTACAACAAAATCAGATATAATAAAATTATTTAAATAATTGAGGAAACTTACATATGAGAATTGGATAGGAAGGTGAGAAAAATTATGGATTGATTGATTGAAACCGTTGGCAAATACAAAAAAAAAGTTCTTTCTTTCTCTCCCTTTTACAAATATTTATGCTTTTATGTAAATCTGTGTTTCTCTCTGTTTTTCCTTTTTTCTTTTATATATTTATCTGATTTTTATATGAGAGAGATACAGAGTTGCAGTTTCAGTTCTTCAAAAGAAATGAGAAATCCTTTGGATTCTCTTTGGAAATCAAAGCATAGAGGCTTTGGCCTTTGGTTTCGGAGCCATTGGTGTACTCTTCTTTTCGTGGTATGTAATTTAATGTTTGCTATAGGTGTTCATATTTTTTTCAAGTTTGAATTGCTAGCACAATGTTTGTCATCTTATACTTCCATATTTATAGGAGGATCTCTTGGCTCTACGCCATCTACATCTATTGTTGTTGATCCTCAGATTCCAGAGGCGCATAATTTGACAACATGGGAAACCATATATCTCAATGACCATACATATTATTGAATATTTACATGCTTAAACTGCTTTTCTTACAAAAATAGTGCTTACTGATAGGCGCTCGAAGAATATGAAAGCTTTAATTGAGGCCATTGCTGTAAAGGATTACTTTTTGCGAGATGGCTCATCCACCCCTATTTTGACTAATGCTTTATCAGGCATCGTGGATACTGTTAGCGAAGCTAAGGTAAGTTGGGGCATTTATGTGAACTTAAATAATTGTGGGAGTTTTATATTGTATTATTTATTACAACCAGAAGTTGTTTTACATGGGTTGTGATAAATGTTATTCAGGAATTGGTGCCGACTTTAATTATGCAAACGTGTGTCGCTTCTAAGGAGTGTACAGTCACCAAACCCATGTTCTTACATTATTTTAGTTCGCATGATATAAACTATCTTCTGGTCTATATTCTCTAATTTGCTTTGGAAAATGTTTGAGAATTCTTTCAAGCACTTCTAAGAATTCCATGTATTAACTTTCTTTACATATTCCGATGTGAATAGGCCAATACAAGCTTCATTATTTAGGCATAATTTTGAAGCTGTGTGTTCAAAGTACAACTAAATACATGGAAATTTTCTGTAGTGTTGTATTTTTTGTTCTGTTGACTGTGGTATGACCGGTCATATAAATCTACACTTATAACTCAAAAACTATTTTTTAAAAAACTTCATTAAAAACTTCTGTCTCCGCTAAACGGAGATATTTGTGGTGCTCCACATGTAAACAACGTCTAATTTTGACATATTAAATGTTGTATGAATGGTTAGGTAACTTGTGATTGAGGGAGGCAGTCATGTTGTTCATTGACTGATGTTGTCGGTTTTGCGAGCTTATGCTTCTCTGAAGATTATTATAGTTGAATTTGGATTTAATCCTAAATGCAGATTGGATATCATTTATTTATTCATCTGCTGATATGTTCCTTCGCTTAATTCAAAGTTCCTGCTAGAGTTATACATTTTCGTTAATTTGCTTTTGCGAAATGCCGGGCTGACTTTCGTCTGTTTTATTTGATTTAGCATATATATTTGGGCATAACTTGCCAAGTTACTTGTTCTTGCGTGCAAGGGAAAGTTGCAGGTGAATGTTTATGACGACACCGGATCATTGGATGTTTGTAATGCCGTTAAGTGTTTGGAACTTTATAATACGGTAAAGATAACTTTCTATTCAATTTATGTTTACTTTTTCCAGCATAGAATGTTTGTTTATATTATTGCAAACAGGGAGATGCTGGTCCAATTGAAGAAATCAATGAAAGCCACACAATTAGGCGCTTCCTCATGATGCTAAGGGAAAAAAAAAATATTTGGGTGATGCTACTTTGTACAACTACACTATCATGAAACTACAGTCAGGAGAAGCTGCTGAAACGCAAATTATGCCTTCTGTCTCTGCTAAAATTGGGATATTTGTGGTTCTCCACATGTAAACAACATCTAATTTATATGAACAATTAGGTAACTTGATGATTGAGGGAGGCTGTCATGTGGTTCATTGACTGATGTCGATTTTGCGAGCTTATTCTTCTCTGAAGACAATACATGCAGCAAATTAATGCAAAATCATGTAAACAAAATTAGGTAACACATAAAATCTGGGCATCACCTCCACGCAGTTGCGTGGAGCTTCATACCTAATATATATATATATATATATATATATATATATATGCTCGAAATTGTTGATGGCTGATTTAATTTGGTGCGATTTGAGTTAATTTGGCGGAATTAAAAGTTAGTTTTATATGTGTATTGTATTCCTTCAATGCTACCTGTAAGAAGTTGTGTTGGGGAAGAGAACATATTTGCACATTCAGCCCCTAGGCTCTGTCCCTGGTCAAAATCGCTCTCAAACTTCTAATTTAGCTGAAAATTAAAGATTTGTTATAGTAAATTTTAAAATTTAAGAACGTGATTAATTTAAATATTGTTAGTCTTAATTTTTAAGTCTGAAATTTGAAAATTATGACTATAGAAAAACACGACTTAATTATAATTTTTGAAGAAAAACTTATATAAATCTTAATTAATACACAACACATCTTAACTAAAAACACAATTTTTTTAAGATGGTGAATATTCCTTTTCTTTTCTTTTCTTTTTTTTAAATTTTAGTTCATTTGTTTGGTTTTTTAAAAATTCTTGTTTTTTAACTTTCGTAATTTGAAAAAATATTGATAATTTTTTTTAAAAAAAATGACTCGGTGATCATTTCGATCAAACTGTCTTTTAGATGGTTATGTAACACTAACTTCTCCGGAATTTGAAAATATATTGATAATTTAAAAAAAATTGATGATTCAATCATTATTTCGATCAAATTATCTACTAGATGGTTATGCAACACTATGTCTTCCGTAAATTGAAAATATATCGACAATTTTTAAATAATTGATGATTCGGTTATTATTTAGATCAAATTTTCTTTTAGATGGTTAAGTAACAATAAGTTCTCCACAATTTTAAAATATATCGCTAATTTTAAAAAAATTAATGACTCGGTCATTATTTCGATCAAATTATCTTTTGGATGGTTATGTAACACTTACTCCTCCGTAATTTGAAAATATATTGATAATTTAAAAAAAAAAAACTGATGATTCGATCATTATTTCAATCAAATTGTCTATTAAATGGTTATATAACACTTAATTTGAAAATATATCGAGAATTTTAAGAAATTGATGATTCGGTCATTATTTCAATAAAATTGTCTGTTAAATAGTTATGTAACACTAATACCTCCGTAATTTGAAAATATATCGATCATTTTTAAAAAAATTGATGATTCGGTCATTATTTCAATAAAATTGTCTATTAAATGGTTATGTAACACTAATACCTCCGTAATTTGAAAATATATCGAAAATTAAAAAAAAAAATTATTCGGTCATTATTTCGATCAAATTGTCTGTTAGATGGTTATGTAACACTAAGTCCTCCATAATTTGAAAATATATCGATAATTTTAAAAAAAAAATTGATGACTCGGTCATTATTTCAATCGAATTGTTTATTAGATAGTTATGTAACACTTAAGTCTTCCGTAATTTAAAATATATCGATAATGTTAAAAAAAATTATTGACTCAATCATTATCTCGATCAAATTGTCTTTTAGATGGTTATGTAACAAAAACTCCTCCATAATTTGAAAATATATCAATAATTAAAAAAAAATTGACGATTCGTTCATTATTTCGATCAAATTGTCTATTAAATGGTTATGTAATACCATTTCCTCCGTAGTTTGAAAATATATCTCAAATTTTTTAAAATTTGACGATTCAGTCATTATTTCGATCAAATTGTCTATTAGATGGTTATGTAACACTAAGTCCTTCGTAATTTGAAAATTTATCGATAATTTATAGTATCATTAACCCCTCCCAAATAGTTGAATTTGGGAAATTTATTGATTTTGGTCACAAATTACCCCTAAAAGAAAACCTACACTTAATAGTATCATTAACCCTTTCGTAAATCATTAATTTGTGAAATTCGATGATTTTTTTCACAAATAACTCCAACCGGAGAATCTATACTTATATTATCATTAATCCATCTGTAAAACGTTAATTAGTGAAATTTCTATAGTTGTTAAATTTGAATTCTCCGTTTATAAAATAAATTATAATTTCATATAGAAATCAAAATACACCTTTTCCTTTATAGATAAATTTTGGTCCAACTTGATTAATTATGATACTTTAAAAATATTTGAAATATTGAATTACATTTAATTTTTCAAGCCAATTACAATAACATTAAAAATTAATAAATTAAATTTTAATTTTTATGTCTATATATATAGAATTAAATTGAACATGCTTAATTTAAAAAGACACATTTTTCTTATTAAACATTTTTATCATTAAATATTTTAATGTCTTTCTTTATTTTTTTAAAATTGAATTTTAAATTAAAAAAAAATGGATGTCTTCTACGAAGCTTCACTGGTGAAGCTCGTAGCCGTTCTGGTCACACCAGAACGTCGGCGAAATGCCGCCTCTGTTGGTCGCGACCAAAGGCGGCGAAATTCAGAACGACTGCGAAATGCCGCCTCTGTTGGTCGCGATTCGCCGGCCTTCGGGTCGTGACCAGAAGGGCAGCGAAGTCTTCTTCGCTGTTCTGGTCCAACCCCGGCTATGGAGGGAGGAGGCGAGTGGGGCGGCGATTGTTAGGGTTTCGGAAAAGGGATATGGTTGGGATGGAGGAGATAGGTGAAATGGGAGGGGCAGTTGGGTAATTCCAAAAATGTGCAAGGATAAATTTGTAAAATTGTACTGTACATCCAATTTAATGGAGTTCGGACATTTTAATGGAGTGTGTACACCCCATATGCTCAGTACACATCATCTCAGCCGATCCAACGGCCGAGAATACTTCTGCCATTTGACTCACCAACAATTGATGAGTCAAAATAGACAACCCGAACAATTAACAGTGGAAAATGTGGTGGTACGGTGTTTAATATTCAACAAAAGTTTGAATAAGATCTATGCTCCTTGTGAGTGTGAGAGTAAGTGCATGTGCTCGTTTTGTAATTGTTAATTTGTTTCCTCTGTTTTGAAGTCCCTTGAATAAAGTATCAATATATATATGTTGATGTTGGTAACAAAAGTTTATAAATTAGTCTCTAGGCTATATTTATCCTTCAATCTAGATGATTTTAATATTTTAAGAATTACTGTTTTTTTTGCATAAGTAAGCATCGGTGGCGGATCCAAGAATTTTGCATAGTGGGGGTTAAAATTTTATAATAAATTTAAGTGTAAATTATGAATATCTCTTGAAGAAAGATCTAATTATAAAAATTTCCCTCATGTATTATGTTTTATAAAAAATCCTCTGTGATTTGTCACCATCTTACAATTGATCACTTACTGTTGGATAAGGATGAAGATGAAGAACACTGAAGACAATTTGTAAAGGGAGGTTTTGATGCATTCCAAAACTTTAAATCTGCTAAGTATGGATTAACTTAGCTGATGTCCCTTTAAAGAATTTTTGACTAAGTAAAGAAGATATCAGAAGAGTCAAAATTCAAAGTCCAAAGGCTACTGATCTGCTGAAGGAAAGAAATCAGACTGGTGAAGATCAGCCGACTCAAATCAGATTTGTTCAAGTTTGGGATCAGCTTAGTTCGCCATCAGACTTGTCCTTTCGTCAGCCAAGTAGAAAAGATCAAGAAGCCTTCCCAACGCTAATAAATGCCCCTGGAAGTAATAAATGCTGAAGTACAAGGCTATTAAAGACAAATGATTGAAGAAATGCTTCGCATCAGCTGGGTGCATTTAATGCTGTTTGCATAAACGTACTGTTGACAGTACGGACAGACTGCAAAGAGCCGTTCGCGGAAATTAAGGACCAGTACTCGAGGTTTTTGAATCTTGTCTCTCTTCAACGGGCATTTTTCAAACCTTAAGTATAAATAGCTGTAGAAACGAAGAGAAAAATAACAACACAATCTCTGAGAAATTCTCGAAGCAGAACTCTTTAAGTCTCAAGAACAGCTCACTCATCAGTTTAGTCATTTGTTGACAAAAGCAGAGTTGAAGAACAACGAAAAATACATCTTCTGAGTGATTTTGTAATCGTGAGTGTTGTGAGAAGTAGATATCCATCTTTGTGAGTGATATTACTTCGGAGAGTAGGAGTTTCTGAGTGATTTCCTACTGCGCACTTGTGGCCTTTTCATTTGTTGATTGGCGCAAGCAGAGTATACTGTAAACTTTGTGATTATAGTATAACCCAAGATCTGAGTGACTTGGAAGAGTGGACTAAAGGATATTTAAATCAATATAACCACTATAAAAATTCTGTGTGTTTTTACTTGCATTTTATTTGTATATTTTCAGTTGCATTAAAAACATTTTGATTTAACTGTTTGGAAAGTTTATAAGGAAAGGAGTTTTATAAAACTGGGGAACAAACTTTCAAACTACTGAGTTTACTTGTGAAAAACACTTTACAAATCCGCTGCAAAGTATTGAAACTGATTTTAGCAAAATCAGCTAAGTAATTATCAGATTAGTGGTCACCGAAGCTGTTCGAAGATTTGTTAGCGATTAGCCAAGTAACTTACTGTTCGGTAACAGCTTAGTCTGTTCAAGTTAGAACAAAAAGTTTTAAAGTTAAAAATTGTTAAAAAGTTTAGAGGTCTATTCAACCCCCCCCCCCCCCTCTCTAGACCTCATCTGACAACTTGGGACCAACAAGTGGTATCAGAGCGGGTGGTTCATTAGAATCAGCTGCCTGATCAACGAGCTTGATCCGAGTGTTTTTCAAAGGTTTTCAAACTTTTCAAAAGAGCATATTTTGAAAAATTAAAATTTTTGAAAAATGGATTGTATCAGCCATGTTCCCCACATATCTGGTATGAGCTTTGAAGACTGGAAAATCAGAATGAAGATTTTCCTGGCTGCTTACAATGATAACATGTACACATGTATCATTAAAGGTCCATTCAAATTCACCAAGACTATCACGGTTGATGATGCTGATATAGTGGTGGAAAAATATCTAACAGAGATGACAGCCGATGAAATAAAGCTGTTCAATCTGGATAAAGTTGGCCGTTTCATCATGACCAAGGCCCTTGACAATGATCGATTTGACAAAGTCAAGCACTACAAGACTGCCAAAGAGATGTGGGATAAGGTTCGTGACATGAGCAAAGGAAACGACGCCATCAAAGAGCATCAGCTGAGTGTTGCTCTGGAAAAGCTGGACAAGTTCAAGATGAAGTCTGCGGAAACCATTATCATATGGATACAAGGTTTACAAGGACGTTGAATGAAGTGCTAAAGCTTGAAAAAACCTTCACTGATAAGGAGATAACCGTCAAAGTTCTGAAGGCTCTACCTCCGAAGTTCAACATGAAGGTGACAACCATGGAAGAGTCAAGAGATATGGGAAAGATTTCACTCACCGAGCTGTTCTCAGTACTCAAGGCGTACGAGTATAAACTGCCAAGAATGGGTGTTGAAGAAACCTCTACTTCAAGTCCCACAGCTGCACTTGTTGCTGAAAATCCTAGAAGGCCAGCCTACAAAAGCAAATAAGTGGACTCATCTGATGAAGCCACAATACTCAACAAAAAGGAGTACACTGCTGGAGACGTTGCATTGCTGATGAACAACTTCAAAAAGTTCTACAGACGGAAAATGAAGAACAAATATAACAATGCTTCTACTTCTAACCCTACTTCTTCTTCTTAGGATAAGGATTCTTATAAATCCAAAATGATGTGCTATAATTGCAGGAAACTGGGTCATTTCATCAGAGACTACCCATATCCTAAAGCTGAGAAGTATACAGAAGAAGAAAAGAGAATCATAAAGGAAAGAAAACATCAGAAAGGCAAGGTGCTGGTAGCAGAAGCAGAAAAGCTAGCTGCTGTCTACTCATCTGATTCAGATTCAGACACTTCTGATGAAGAGAGTCCTGCTCTTCTCTGCCTGATGGCTAAGGAATCTGATGACTCCAAGGATGTTGAGGTAACTCCTCTTGATAATGAATTATTTAATTCATTTGAACAAATGATGCTCAACAATACAAGCATTGCTGATGCATTTAAAAAGCTTAAGGAAGAGATGATATTGCTAAAAGAGCAAAACAGTTCACTGAAACTTAAAGCTGAAAAGCCAAAAGAATCAGCTGAATACAAACTGCTTGAGCAAGAGAATGAATCTCTGAAAGCTGAATGTGAAGTTTATAAGGGTAAAATCATTGAGCTTGAGAAAGTTATTGAGTCTCATGATAAGTCATCTGTTGCATCCACTCACATGTCTAGTAAACAGAAGACACCTTTAGATCAGGATAAGTTAGAACTTAATCATACTGAAAAACTTATATCAGCTGACAATAGTAAGGTCATTTTGTATGTTCAGACTACTAAACCTGCTTCACCTGAGAAAGTATTAAAGGAGACGAAAACTCCTAAGAGCAAAGAGCCTAGTGTAGGAAAACAGACTGGAAAGTCCAAACAGAAGAGTCCTAGGAAGTCTCCTGATAAGGTCAAAACCAATCAGACTAGTGATAAAACTAAGTCGTCTGTTAATGAGCAAGCATCTAGTAAGCCAAAGAAGCATAAAATCAAGAAAAATCAAAATGCTTGGTATGGAAATGAGTCTTATTATGTGCAATCTGCTGCATATCCTCCTATGTATCATGCACCTCAATTTCCAACTTACTATGCACCATATCCTGCTCATCCAATGCATGCATATCCCCCTTATCATGCATCTTACTCTGCTTTTGAACATTATCCTTATCATGCTGATTATCATCAACATAGCAAAACTAATAAACATGATGAAGATGAAACTGTTCATGCTCCTGCCAAACAACAGAAACCTAAGAAGCCTAAGACTTCATCATCTTGGGTTGTCAAAGGTGGAACTAATCCTTCAGGACCCTCTCAATAAGGGTACCTAAAACAATTTTATTTTGTTTTGTAGGTTAGGATTAGGAGTAGGTGTAAAGTAGAGAAGATTTGGTACTTGGACAGTGGATGTTCAAGACACATGTGTGGAAACATACATGAGCTGACTGATGCAGTTGTTGTGAATGATCCTAAAGTTACTTTTGGGGACAGCAAAGAAGGCAAGATTGTAGCAAGTGGAAAGTTGATCAAAGGCAACATTGAGATATCTGACGTCTCTTATGTTAAAGGCCTCAAATACAATTTTCTGAGCATAAGTCAATTTTGTGACAAAGGATATTCAGTCATCTTCTCAACAGATAAGTGTTACGTTGAACAGATTGGTACAAAGAAGGTTATTTTATCTGGAAGACGACAAGGAAATATCTACACGGTGGACTGGAATTCTGCTGACAAGAATTCAAGTATTTGTTTGGTGGCATCAACACCAAGTGAAGTCAGTTGGCTGTGGCACAAAAGAATGAATCATGTGAATTTCAAGACCATCAACAGACTCATCAAGAACAATCTGGTAGAAGGGATTCCAAAGACAGTCATGAGCAAAGATAAGCTCTGTGACGCATGTCAGAAGGGTAAACAAATCAAGTCATCGTTCAAAAGCAAGAAGCATTAATCTTCTGGAAGAGTATTGGAGCAGCTCCACATGGACTTATTTGGACCCATTGATCCTGTCAGCAATGGTGGAAAGAAATACTGCCTAGCTGTTGTGGATGATTATTCAAGATACACTTGGGTGATTTTCATGAAGAAGAAAAGTGAAACCAAGGAGCATCTTACAAATCTGATGGAAAAGATACAGAATGAGAAAAGTATGAAAATACTTAAGATCAGATCAGATAGAGGGACATAATTTACAAACTCTACTATTGAAGAGTATTGTAATGACAGAGGAATCAGTCATGAGTACTCTGCTGCTAGAACCCCTCAACAGAATGGAGTTGCTGAAAGGAGAAACAGAACTCTAAAAGAAGCTACCAGAACAATGATAGCTGAAGCTAAACTGCCTCAAAGATTTTGGGCAGAAGCAACAAATACATCATGCTTTACCCAAAACAGATGCATGATCAACAAGCACCAAAACAAAACTCCATATGAAGTTTGGAACAACAGGAAGCCAAACATTCATTACTTTAAGATATTTGGTTGTGAATGCTTCGTTTTAAATAATGGGAAAAATCACCTTACTGCATTTGCAGAAAAGGCTGATGAAGCTGTTTTTGTAGGATACTCTACTGTTAGTAAAGCTTATAGAGTCTTTAACAAAAGAACTTTACTTATAGAGGAATCCATTCATGTAGTATTTGATGAACCAAATCAATCTTGTGAAAAGAATCAAAGTATTAATCAAGATCTGTCTACTGATTTCCAGAAGTTGAATATTGGAAAGAATGAAGAATATGTTCCCATCATACTACCTGATCTCAACCCAGCTGATAACTCAAGTGCTGTTCAAAATCACAGTGCTGATTGTCTAACAGACGAGTTACAAACAGCTGATAGACCAGAGACTGTTCAACAAACAACAAATGTTCAACAGACTACTACTGAATCTCCAACAGTAGTGTTG
This sequence comes from Penstemon barbatus, assembly GCA_003313485.2. Taxonomy (NCBI): domain Eukaryota; kingdom Viridiplantae; phylum Streptophyta; class Magnoliopsida; order Lamiales; family Plantaginaceae; genus Penstemon; species Penstemon barbatus. Next base: position 65,028,285 of record CM064884.1, on the reverse strand, counting down.
CAAGATCAAAACAAAGGACAAAATTATGATTTGCAACCTGATCTTAGATGGCTCAAGAATCACCCCCCAGAGCTGGTGATTGGTGATCCTTTGGATAAAGTGAAAACAAGGAGAGATGCTGCAAGTAACGCAATGTTTGCCAGCTTCCTATCTCAAATTGAGCCCAAACAGATTGAAGAAGCTCTTAGTGATTCAAACTGGATTGAAGCTATGCAAGAAGAGCTAAGTCAATTTGAAAGGAATAAAGTATGGTACTTAGTTCCTAGACCAAGTCATCAAAGAGTCATTGGCACTAAATGGGTATTCAGGAATAAAATGAATGAAGATGGTGAAGTCACCAGAAATAAAGCAAGATTAGTGGCCAAGGGTTACTGCCAAGAAGAAGGCATTGACTTTGATGAAACTTTTGCACCAGTAGTAAGATTAGAGGCTATCGGACTCTTTCTTACTTATGTTGCTCACAAGAATTTCACAGTCTATCAGATGGATGTGAAATCAGCTTTTCTCAATGGAGAATTGCAAGAAGAAGTTTATGTTGAACAACCACCTGGATTTGAAGCCTATCAAGAAGAAGACAAGGTGTATCGTCTGAAGAAAGCCCTCTATGGACTGAAACAGGCTCCAAGAGCATGGTATGATACCTTATCTGATTTTCTTTTAATTAAAGGATTTCGTAAAGGTAAGGTAGACAAGACCCTGTTCACTATTGAATGGGAAGAACATATTTTGCTTGTGCAAATATATGTGGACGATATTATTTTTGGTTCAACTAATCAACAGATGTGTGATAAGTTCTCAAAGCTGATGCAGAACAAGTTTGAAATGAGCTTGATGGGAGAACATAACTATTTTCTTGGTTTGCAAGTAAGACAGTTGCCTGATGGAATATTCATCAGCCAAGCCAAATACACAAAGGATCTGTTCAAGAAATTTGGTATGGAAACTAGCTCTACTGCTAATATTCCAATGTATACTAGTCTTCGTTTGGATAAAGATGAAGATTGCAAATCAGTGGACATAACCAAGTACAGAGGAATTATTGGGTCACTGTTATACTTAACAGCTAGCAGACCTGATATTATGTACTATGTTGGGGTTTGTGCGAGATTTCAATCAAATCCTAAGGAATCTCATCTCTTAGCTGCCAAAAGGATACTCAAGTATCTTAAGGGAACTGAAGATTTGGGATTATGGTATCCTAGGGAATCTGGATTTGAGCTTATTGGATATTCAGATTCTGACCTTGCTGGCTGCAAAATTGACAGAAAGAGCACAACAGGTGCTTGTCAGTTCTTAGGTAGTCGTCTGATCTCATGGATGAGTAAGAAACAAACCTCAGTATCCATATCAACTGCTGAAGCTGAATACATAGCTGCTGGAGCTTGCTGTGCACAAATATTATGGTTGAAGCATCAACTTGAAGATTACAACATAAAAATCAGTGGAATACCTATCTACTGTGACAATACAAGTGCAATCAGCCTTACTCAGAATACTACAAGTCATTCAAGGACTAAGCATATTGAGATTAAACATCATTTTATTAGAGATCATGTGGATAAAGGAAATGTCATGATAGAATATGTGTTTACTGAAAATCAGATTGCTGATATCTTCACAAAACCTCGAAGTGAGACAAGGTTTTCAACTCTAAGAGCTCAACTAGGTTTATTAAAGTTAGATGCATAAGCTGAGGGGGAACTCATCAGAAGACTGAAGTTCAACAGCTTACTCATCTCACTCATCTTCAAGGATTAACTCTCAACAGACTAGTTAACTTATGAACTCTTAAAGTCAGGGGGAACGTGTAAGACTAGCGGTACTTCTGATTAAAAGATGAAATTTGTTAATGGCAGTTAGTTGAAGTTATGTTTTCAACAGAAGATTAAAGTCTTGAAGAATGAAGATTTATTATCTAGCTGGATTGACAAACAACTGAGGAAGGTTATCAGTTATTGGCTTTCACTGATAACAGCTTTGTCATCAGGACAATAGTCCATCAGATAAGTATTTATTTTACTAATCTGATCACTTATGTAAAAGCTTACTGTTTAAAACGTTTTTTTTCAAAAACACGCTTTTACAAGTGATAAAAGAGCGGTACATATTCCCGCTCCTCATTTAGTGTGATTTGAATTTGAAAGGTCGTAACTGACGCCGAACGATCAGCACTGACAAGAAACGGATCCAACGGTTAGCTGGTATCACGGAAACCGAAATACCCTAACTCTATAAATTCCAATCTGATCAGCTGTGTAGCTCTTTACGCACCCAAATATTCAAAGAGCACTTGTGAGAAATTTCAAGCAATTTTCTGCAAAATTCTTCTTGTTTCTCTAACTTTCAACAGATTCAAAATGGCTGCTGAGGGTATGTACCTTGTTTACGATTCATACTACCAATCTGGTACTGACTTGATGAAGGAGTTGCTGGAAAAGTTCAAGACAGCTTCATTGGTTAATTTCATGGAATACAATGAAGGCGTGATCTGGACTGATAAAGTTTTGGAATACTACCAAACTGCGACTGTTGATTTCGCCACTCTGGAAATCAAAGCTACCGTCGGAGGCAAATCTATCGTCATTACCCCTGCTGTTGATTTCGCCACTCTGGAAATCAAAGCTACCGTCGGAGGCAAATCTATCGTCATTACCCCTGCTGTTCTTCACGAGACTTTTGGGCTTCCTAACAGAGGAAGACATGATATCACTGTACTAACGGAGGAGAAGCACCAACAGTTCTGGGCAATCTGTGCCAAGGAGGGAGAGATGTTGTCTGGCAACATCAAGAAGAGACAGCTGAAGGATGAAAATCAGCGGATGGCTGACATGGTCTCTAAGCTGATTGAGAATTGTACGTTTTCCTTAGATGCTGTTACCATGAAGAGGTTCAGCATCATGGCCGCCATTTACTACGGACTGGAAGTCAACTGGTCTGTTATCATCAGGTATGTTCTGGCTAACTTCCACGACAAAAAAAACAAGAGCAAGGCACCTCAGACCAACCACAGAATCACTCTCAGTTATCTGCTGTTCAAACTGGGTTGTGAAATGTCAAATGGAAAGGAACTTCATAAATCTAAGGCAATGGTGAAGTACTTGCCTGTTCTAAAAAGAAAAGCCGACGAGGCTGATGAGGAAGAAGTTGAGGAACAAAAGGAGGTTCCTGCAAAAAGGCCAAGGATATTAGTCAAAACAGCTGAGTTAGCTGTTGAGACTCAGAAGAAGAAGGCTGCTGAAAAGCCTAAGGAGAAAGCTCCTAAGAAAATAAAGTTAGTGGCTGATGATACTGAAGCTGGTAGAATCATTGATCAGACCACTGCTGATGTCAGGAATATGTCCCCTGCATCATCTTCAAGAACTCCAACTGCTCATGTGCCTGATGAGACTGTCTCTCATAGGACAAGAAGTCAGTTAAGGGACACTGCTACTTCCAGACCTGTTCAAGGGAAGTCGAAGAAAACAGCAAGAAAGCAGATGACTTTTGTAGAAGAGACTACTGAGTTAGAAAACTTAGTGAGACAAAGTCCTCAATCTGCTGAAAGACCTGTTGGAGCTGAAGAGGCCCCTGTTGCTGAAAAGATGATGCGCAACAGCTTACTTCTGCAAAACCAACAGTTGAGGCTGTTAAACATCGGGATGATCCTGATGTGATGATCATCCATCCTATTGCTGCTGCACCTATCTCATCTGCTGGACCAGTTCCTGCCCCAGCTGACAAGGGAAAAATGAAGATTTTGATTAAAAAGAAGAAAATCTCTGCAGCTGATAAGAAGAAAAGGGAGGAAACTGAACAAAGGAAGAGGGATGAGCTAGAAGAAAGGAAGGCCCTTGAACTTAGCAAGATTCAGCAAGCCAAGGACGAAGAAAGAAGAAAAATGTCTGAGGCTGAGAGAAAGGCTGCTGAAGATGCAGAACTTGCTATGGTCATTGAGCTCAGCAAAATTGATGCTCATGGACCACTTCATGGTGGAGGCATCAAAATCAATGAGGCTGATGAAGACAAATCAAAGAAGCCTAAGATGTCTGCTGGAGAGGTCAAGCCAAAAGAAAAGTATGAAATAAGAAGAGCATTTGACATTGTCTATGCTGATAAGGAGCTCTTCGAAAGGTTTGAATAGACCTTGGCTTATTATGACCAGAAGTTGATGCTCAAGACTCTATTCACCCATGAAAAGCCTAGATACATGAAGTGGAGAGACCATAGGCTGAACAAATCTGTTGCAGAACTTCAGAGTTGGAAGGAATTAGCTGATGAAGAACAATGGGTTCTAAATTGGCTAAGGACTGACTCCATCCAACAAGCTTTGGATCCTCATTTCGTACGGGATGCTATGCATCAGTATGCCAAGGATTTTGCCTTAGAGGAAGCCAAAATAATCAAGAACACTTTGCCTGCTAAAACAAGAAAGTCTGATGATGCTGCTGAGAGGGCAATTAACATAGCTGCTATGACCGCCTTGAAGAGATGGGCAGAAAGGTCAAGATATCAGCAAGGATGTTCAAGTGAACTGCCTCAGCTGCCAAGCATTCATCAAATCACATTTGGTAAAGAAATCAAAGACTACTATGAAGTGCTAAAGGGAAACAATGCCTTCACAAATCCATGGATAATTGTGCGACAAATACGTCAAACAACATCCTTCAATGATGATGGCACTATCACAAGTCTGGTCTGTGATGATGTCACTGATGAGCACAAAGCTGACAAAACTGCTGATGAACCCTTAGCAATTGAGTGGAATGCTAAGGAGTCCAAGGCTGATCAGGAGACTAATCTGAAAGATGCCCCTGTCCACCAGGAAGAAGATGAAGGAAGGGATGCTGATTCTACTTCATCAGGTGATCAACATTCATCACTGATGGAAGCCTTCCAGCTGCTAATGTAGAATTAAATGAAAGAACTGGAAGAGAAGAACAGCCTGCAGTTGAAGAAGTTGAAAGAAGAGTTAGCTGAGTCTAACAGACAACAGCTGGAAAGCATGCAACTCCTCACTGCCAGAACTATCAAGAATGCAATTGATAATTTCCCAATGCCTCAAGACAATTCAAAGAAATTGGTACAAAGCCTTGTTGAAATGAACAGAAACGTGGAAGATGTGAAAGCTGATGTCAGCCATATTCACGGTGCCTTAGAAAGAACAAATCACAACGTTGCTGATCTGTCCAAAAATCTCATCCGAATAAGAGAAGAAGATAAAAAACATCAACATGAGTCTGTTGCAAGAAATTAACAAAGCCGGAGACATCATAAATGAAGAACTTGCAACTATGCAACTTAATGTTGATTGCATCAATGATCGGAATGACAACATCAGTACCACTATTCATCACTTAACAGCCAGTCATGATGTAGTAAATCAAAATTTGAAGGCTCTGTGTGCTGCTATGAGAATTCATTCTGCTGCCCTTAACCCTCCTGTCAAACCTGCTGCTGTCATTATTCCTGATGATGACAAAAAGGGGGAAGAGAAGAAGGAAGAGGAAAAAGTAGAGGAAGCTGACACTCAACCTGAAAATATCGAAGAAGCTACTAAAGAGACAAAGGCTGATACTGAAAAAGAAGAAGGCAAAGACAAAGCTGCTGATGAAACCAAGGATGAAGCCAAAGCAACAGTTTCACCTAAGGATTCTGAAGAAGACAAGTCAGAGCTTTATACTAAATATAAGGATGAAGAAAGGATCAAAAGAAGAGTAGAGGAGGCCGCAAAAGAGCAAGAACTGAAAGAAAAGATGGAAGCTGCTAGGTCAAATCTACTTTCAGATGAGGATGCTGATGAAGATGATGAAGAATCATCTTATGAATACGAAGAAGTGTTAGAAGGATCTGATGAAGAAGCTGATAGTTAGAATATATAAATCTTTTGTAATCAGTTTACTTTATCTGTTCTTCAGACATCTCATCTGATAAACTTGTACTTGTAATATTTTCATTATCAATAAAAAGTCAAGTTTACTCCAACACATTTTTTCTATCTCAGAAAATTTTGAGGATTACAATCTCTAGTATATGTATTAACAGGTATTTAGCTGAAGTGTTGTCATCATCAAAAAGGGGGAAATTGTTGGATAAGGATGAAGATGAAGAACACTGAAGATAATTTGTAAAGGGAGGTTTTGATGCATTCAAAAACTTCAAATCTGCTAAGTATGGATTAACTTAGCTGATGTCCCTTTAAAGAATTTTTGACTAAGTAAAGAAGATATCAGAATCAGAAGAGTCAAAATTCAAAGTCCAAAGGCTACTGATCTGCTGAAGGAAAGAAATCAGACTGGTGAAGATCAACCGACTCAAATCAGATTTGTTCAAGTTTGGGATCAGCTTAGTTCGCCATCAGACTTGTCCTTTCGTCAGCCAAGTAGAAAAGATCAAGAAGCCTTCCCAACGGTAATAAATGCCCCTGGAAGTAATAAATTTTGAAGTACAAGGCTATTAAAGACAAATGATTGAAAAAATGCTTCGCATCAGCTGGGTGCATTTAATGCTGCCTGCATAAAAGTACTGTTGATAGTACGGACAGACTGCAAAGAGCCGTTCGCGGAAATTAAGGACCAGTATTTGAGGTTTTTGAATCTTGTCTCTCTTCAACGGGCATTTTTCAAACCTTAAGTATAAATAGCTGTAGAGACGAAGAGAAAAATAACAACACAATCTCTGAGAAATTTTCGAAGCAGAACTCTTTAAGTCTCAAGAACAGCTCACTCATTAGCTTAGTCATTTGTTGACAAAAGCAGAGTTGAAGAACAACGAAAAATACATCTTCTGAGTGATTTTGTAATCATGAGTGTTGTGAGAAGTAGATATCCATCTTTGTGAGTGATATTACTTCGGAGAGTAGGAGTTTCTGAGTGATTTCCTACTGCGCACTTGTGGCCTTTTCATTTGTTGATTGGCGCAAGCAGAGTATACTGTAAACTTTGTGATTATAGTATAACCCAAGATCTGAGTGACTTGGAAGAGTGGACTAAAGGATATTTAAATCCATATAACCACTATAAAAATTATGTGTGTTTTTACTTGCATTTTATTTGTATATTTTCAGTTGCATTAAAAACATTTTGATTTAACTGTTTGGAAAGTTTATAAGGAAAGAAGTTTTATAAAACTGGGGAACAAACTTTCAAACTACTGAGTTTACTTGTGAAAAACACTTTACAAATCCGCTGCAAGTACTCTAAGTATTGAAACTGATTTTATCAAAATCAGCTAAGTAATTATCAGATTAGTGGTCACCGAAGCTGTTCAAAGATTTGTTCGCGATCAGCCAAGTAACTTACTGTTCGGTAACAGCTTAGTCTGTTCAAGTTAGAACAAAAAGTTTTAAAGTTAAAAATTGTTAAAAATTTTAGAGGTCTATTAACCCCCCCCCCCCCCTCTAGACCTCATCTGACCACTTGGGACCAACACTTACCTCTGAAAAGATCCAACTTTAACCTTAGGGTTATTTGTAATATTTTTAGTATCTTAAAAAACTAAAAATTGGGTAATTGTAATACATCATAAATTATAAAATTGATAATTCTATATTTAACATCAAAATAATTGATAAAATTGTATAATTGCCCATAAGATTCAAAAAATATATTTTTTTACATATTTATTAAAAATTTAATATTTAAATTAAAAAATAAAAAAGTTATTAATTATATTTAATAAATATAAGAAATTTACTTACACATTTAATTGAATAAATTATTTTTTATGTTTACAATAATAATTTAATAATTTATTATAATAAACATAAAAATAAAATTAAAAAATTATATTTTATTTTTAAATTTTCTCATTATTTTATAAATATTATTTTTTTAATACAATATAAAAATAATTAATTAAATTAAAATTTTAAATAAATTTTTTTATTTATTAACTATTATTAATGAAATTTTTTAATTTATTATTATAAAAATTATTATTAATAACAATGTAAAAATAAGGATTTTTTAGTATTTTCGAAACTTATGTACAATTTATACAATTTTTTGGTGATACATATGTAATTGCCAATTTTATAATTTATGAGATATTACAACTAACACAAGCTTTAATTTTTTTTAAGATATTACAAACATTACAAATAACTCCTAGGGCAAAGTCATATATTTTCAGTGGTAAGGGGTAAATTATAAGATGGTGACAAAGCTCAGGGGGGTTTTCGTAATTAGGTCTTACTTTAGGGGGTATTCCTAATTTACCCTAAATTTAATAATCGAAATACTAAAAAAGAAATCCAATCATACACTCAAACTTAAATATTATATTTCATTCATGAGAAAATATAAGAGGAGATAACAAAAAGAGGAGGTGACGTTTGACAAAACTAATCTCTAGTAGTTACTTTAGTTACATAAGATACCCCGTTATGACCCCAGAAAACCCAAAATATCTACTATCCTAATTACAATTTCAAATGATACCAATTATAATTAAAATTGACCCGAGGAAATTTTTTTATTTTCTGAAACCGTTCCATCATAGCCAGTAGTGGAGCTAGATCAAATCTTTTCTTTTTTTTGGAAGGGCGGGGGGGTTGATTTGTGTAGTAATGTATTAAAATAAAAAAATAAAGAGAAGAAATTGTATTATTTAAAAAATCAAATTCTCTTGATTGTTATTAAGAACAAAATGAAATTAAAAAATTAAAGAACAATTGTAATGAAAGAAGAAGAAATTGTTGGTCCCAAGTGATCAAATTTTTTTCTAGAGAGGGGTCAATAGATATCTGTACCTTAAAATTTCTCCAACTTTGTATAAGTAGAGTAAGCTTATCGTTCGTATGAGACTATTCAACTGATTTAGCACTTAGCTTATTCAGCACGGAATAGACCACGAGTCTGTTTTACTTATCTTTTCAGACAACTTCAGAGTTTGAAAACGTATATGCCACGGATACGAAAGTGTATGTTTTTCAAAAGTTTAACTTCAAATGTTTTACCTTAGTTTTATAAATTCCTTTTTAAAAGATTTGTCTTCTAAAAACATTTTACTTATTTTATGAAATATGCAATGCAAGTAAGGTAAGTAAATAACAACGAAATTTTTATAGTAGTTATATAGGCGAAATGCCTCTTAGCCCACTCTTCTAAATCACGAAGATTTAGGTTATACTAGAACACTTAGTAACTAGTACAACTCTACTTGTGCTTTTACAACAAATGATGAAGCAACAAGTTCACAATAGAAAATCACAAAAAAAAAAAAAAAAAAAATCTATTCTACGAAGTAATATCACTCACAAAAGATGGATATATATTTCTCACAACACTCAGTTGAACAAAAAATCACTCAGATTTATATATTTGAATTGTTTCTTCAACTCTGCTTTGTCAACATATGACTTAGCTGATGGTGATATGTGAGTTTGAGACTTAGAAAGATTTGATCGATTGAGTCTCTCAGTTGTTGGGTTGCAGTTGTCTCTAACTCTTGAATGTAGATCTATTTATACTTGGCAATTCGAATCATGCCCGTTGAAGTGAGACAGAATTTAGATCTTCCTCGAGTTCCGGTCTTGACCTTAAACGGCTCCCTGCAATTGTCCACTGTACAATCTGTTCGGATCTGTCAGTTGCATTTAATGCACCATGCTGATATGAGGTTTTTGAATTAACTTTCTCGGTCATCATTTACCCTCATTTAACCTTCTTGGACATCATTTATTACACCAAGTGCATTTATTACCGTTAGAATGACTTCTAATCTTGGTCCACTCTGCTGATCGAATCCACTATGTTGATGAACACTCTACTGATTCAAGCCGAACTTATCTGATTAGACTCTGATGAAATCCACCAGTCTGATTCAATAGTCAGCTTGAGATCACTTGTCTTCCTGACTGAAATTCAATCTTCTGATTTTACTTGTCTTCTCGATTGAACTTTCAAAGGTTTGTTAATTTTCCATTAGTTAGCTAATGACTTTTAGAAATCCTCAAAACCTTCCCTTAATTTCTTCATCTTCATCCAACGGAAATTAAAAGAACAATTGGTAAGAAAGAAAAAAGACTACAAAAGATCAAGGAAGTAGTTTCTCGTGAGTTTTGAACTCTTAATCTTATTCATATTCTTGCATCACCCAAACAATTGAGTCATAGTACTTATTTGTCGAGAAATTGATGCTATTTATTAAAAGGTAATGTTAATAAAGAAAAATTACAAAAACCAAAGCTCCTGGGTTTCAAACTATGGACCTTAATTCATGCATTACCACCATTAGGCCAATATACTTATTTTGTACAAAAAGCTAATACTATAGGTATATAAAATATTTGAGTAGGGGTTGTAGACAATCACATGAGTGCAATATACTTGTTTAGTGGTTGAAAGTGTCTAAATGATGTGGATATTTTTTTGTGGTTCAGGTCAAGGATGTGGAACTGTTGTATCCACGATTTATTCAGAAATCGTTTACAGTTCTTGCTGCAAAACGAGCAAAATGAACTGGGTCGGGATGATTCTGTCGCAACAACTTTGATATTAAACCAGCCAAGCTGTATTAAGAAAACAAAATATAGCTTTGAATTAAATAAAGTTAGGTAAAACATTGTACCTAAGTATATGAACCCAAAGTTTGTTAAGCTATATTGTGGGATATTAGGGGTGCACATGGTACAGTTATATGATTTTTTTAGTGAAATTAGTATCTTACCATTTATGCGGTTTTGAAAAGTTACATGCCAAACTTAAGTTTCGAATACTATACAATTAAACTTCAATTCAAAAGGAATAACCAAGCAAAGTTGTTGAAGCCAAGCTCCACACTTTTCCTAGCACAAAAAGTTAAACTAATAAGTATTTCATACTTGAGATCAATAAAATCATGAGAGTAAAGAAACACAATTGGTTATGCATAAGATTCAAAACTACATTAAAGGCATCTCGTATTCAAATCTTTCTAAAACTCACCATCACCTCGTATGTATACTCAATCAATAATAACACTCGGCATTGATATTTTGAAGACATCAATGTCTTCCATAGCTTCCAGAAGGTCAATTGATGTTGGAGTACTCCCCAACCAATTTTTTGCACGAATCAATACTTCTACCATTATTGGAGACAACAAACACTTAAATAGATTAAAGCTTGTTCACTAGCAAGCAAGCAACTGTGGATACGGGAATGACTAACATATCTTTTACTATCATTGACAAAGTTGGGTACTTAGATGCATTACTCTACACATTGTTTTCAATCCTTTCAAATAACTAGTTAGCTCAGACAAATGATCAAGATTTTGTTTTGATTCCATACGTTGTGCAAATTGAGAATCTAAGAAGTTTAAGCTTTCATTTTAAGCATCAATTTTTATATTCTGAGAAGTGTGATCTTCATCTTCAACTCTACCTCTTTTGGAGATGTAAAGTTCTTCATACTCATAATAAAGATCTTTCAAGGTTTCCTCCATGTTAGTAGTTTTAGACTTTGCTGATACACTATCATGTCCACATATTTCACCAAAACAAAAATTAACATACTCCATCTTGAAACTAGGATCTAATACAGCAGCAACACTCATCATATAATTTTTTTTACTTCCAAATGACCAATACTTATCAAATTTTGCTTTCATTCTTTCTGCCATTCTTCTCATGTCACGACCTGAATGACATAAAAGGTTTTAATGGAATTATGAACAGAGACAAGTTCTCTAATAAAAGTATCAGAAGTGACATGCAATGATCCTGAGAATTTAAACGTGACAAAATAGAATATCTTTAAGAATTTTGCAAAACACCTTGGAACTTGAAAGTCATCACATTTAGGTGGACCGATAGTCCTTTCTCTCTTCTTCTTACCTACATTTTTCCCATCTTCATTTTCCTCTCACCCATAACCATCCTCAAAGTAATAATTATAACGTGTGTCTTCAATTCCCATCCTATTTCAAAATTTTCAGCATGATCTAACATCTTGTATTTAGAATTCCATCTAGTCTCAATATCTAGACACACAAGATGACCGTATGAGATCTTTTCTCTCTCAATACACTTATTGAACCAGCTCGACCTAGCAGGAGACGACCTAACATACCTAATCGTATTACGAATTCTAATAATAGCTTTATCTTGTTCCACTAAACCTTCCTTTACAATCAAGTTAACGATGTGGGCTGAACATCTAACATGCATATATTTATTTCTTAAAATGGTCTCTTTCACGCTACAATGATTCACCAAATACTCAAGGCTTGCATTATCCACTGTCATCGTAAAAACTCTATCAATGCCCCAATGAATCAAGCAATCCTCAATCTTCTTACCAACAAGTCTCCCAACATGGCTCTCAACAAGATGGAAATTATTTATCCTTTTTTGATAAACTCAGTCATTGTCAATCCAATGTGATGTAAGACACATATAGTTAAGATTTTGTATAGAAGTCCATGTATATATAGTTAAGCACAAACGGTGATTCTTTATCAATTTCTTTATTTTGGACTTTTCATCAATAAAATGTTTTAGACAATCTCTTGCCACTGTCATTTTAGATGAAATTGTGAACCTCGGTTCAAGAGCCTTAAAGTATCTCTTAAATCCTTCTATTTCCACAACCCTAAATGGGGTTCATCTAAAATGCACATCACAACCATAGCCTTCCTAGTCTCCTCAACATTAAGTGGTTACCTTAAATAAATCTTCTCCACCTTTACCATCATTTATTTTGTGTAATCAGTTATAAACTTTAATTTTAAGCTTTGTCTTGCCTATATGGATACTTCGAACACCTGTTTAACAAATGGGTCCATAAACCCAAAGTTCCATTATACGACGGATCAACAGTAAAATCTTTTTTGCAATAGTTACATGCAACTCTAATTAGCAGCTTTCCATCGATTTTCGTGAAATTCTCCCAAACCAGTGATTGTTCCTTCAAATTCATCAACTTATTATGAGGTTTCTGACGTTGAGTTTTCTTTCTTTTTTGAGGTGGCAAATGAGATTTTGTACCTGTTGTAGTATGTTGATCTACCATCACTGATTTGCATTTGGAAATAGAATATGGTTGATCTACCTTCACTAATTTGCCTTTTGATGTGCTTGGACCGCTGTCAAGTGCAATTAGCTTGGATACCGTGTTCGTGACATGTTTAGGCCATTTACCCTTATCATTCCTATTAGCTTGTTTTCTAGACCGCACATCCATCTATGTAAAGGAAAATTGACTGCATTATTATAATCTTCTAAATATTTCCTTTACAACTTTTGCACCATGCCCTTAGCTACGCATCAAATTCGTCACCCTCTGTTGTCAATCTCATTTTTTCTATTTCTTTTTCTCCTATGTTACCTCTATGTGGATCTAAGTCTTCTTTCAATTTATCTCCCCATCTTTTTGTTGTTCCAAAGTCGCTAAATCATAAAGACGATTATGCAATTAAAACGTCTGCTGCGGTGCTAAAGTTGAGCGTCGCAACGTCCAATGTTTTATGGTGAATGTTACGGCGCCCTACTTTCACTACCGTGACGGTCATACATTTTGTAGTCTCTATTGATTAAGTGTTGTGTTGATGTTTCCAACTTAGATGCTAATGTTTCGGCAATATTTCACTTGCTACTTGGCTTTCTTGGAGAATCTTACAAAGGGTTGAAAACTAGTGATTAACTATATAGATTGATCTGATATCATAATATTCAAACAAACGTAAATCAAACTGAATAGGACTAACATAACAAATATTTTCGTCAATTAAGTCATGGAAATGACCATAATTGACCACCTTTTAGTACGTCATCAATTACTCCCCTCAAAGTTTTGACATCGGGCTAGGATCTATGGACTTAGCAGTTGTCTTTATCATAGATTGCATATATAAATTGCAAGTTACGAGGATTGTATCTTCTACATAGGGGCTCATAGACTCACTGAAAAACTCATATGAGATGGAGACCCATGCTCGCTAAATGTTGGTGTACCAAAAGGTGCATCCTTACACGCATTTCCGTAACTTAAGTTGATGCAAATCCCTTAGTAGAGTATTATTTAAGTGTATATTAGATTATGTTTCGCCTAACTCACTTTAGGGTCACTAGTCGGTCAAGAGAGGTAAATATAAAAAGCACAACCGTGTTCGTACATTTGACGATCAACATACAACAAAACTATCAGCATCTAATGTCTGAGTAGTGCACATTTATGAAAACTAACTAAGTCAAGAGATTGAACGGATTAATCAAATTTTTACTCCTTGGTGGTTATATATGTCTGCATGTCTGCAAGACATAAACAATTTATCGTGTTGCATGGGTGTGAGTGCAGTCGAAATACATGTTGGCCCCGGATAGCCGTGTAAATAGTGCAAGTTTAAGGTTAAGTGCAGTCGGAATTCTCGTTGATAGGATGGTTGATCACTCTGAAAACAATATTATTAAAGTCTATTTCCTTTACTCATTTGATTACTTTTATTAGAGTTTTGGTAGAATCTTAAGGTCCATTTGGATGGATTGATGAATTTGAGTTGGGTGGATTTGAAATCCCTTATCAAATCTATCGGGCTATTTGGATACAAATTTAAATCCATTCATTTGAAATCCCAGATTTTAGTCTATTGGATCTCCCCCAATTTTAAGTGGATTTGAATGTTTTACTAAAACCTAGTCATTTGAAATCCATTTAAAAATAAAGTCCACATTGTACTTTCAAAAATTGCAATTTGATCCCAGATTTCGAAAAATCTAGAACTGCATTCAGTCCAGAATTTTAAAAAAACTAAAATTTGCGATTAAGTTCATATTTTCATAAATGCAAATTTTCACTTTTGGTCCATCAATTTTTGAAAATTGAAATTTGTCCCTAGATTTTGAAGAACCAGAATTGCAATTCAATCCAGAAATTTAAGATTTTCAAATCGGCCGCTCAATTTCAAAAATTTGAATTTGCACTTTTGTCCCTCAATTTCAAAAATTACAATTTGACCCCAGATTATCTTAAAACCCAGAATCGCGATTTAGTTCAGAATTTCCAAAAAATTAAAAATTTCAATTCGGCCCCAAAATTTTAAAATCTATATTTGCACTTGTGGTCCCTTACTTTTCAGAAAATTACAATTTGACCCCAGATTTTCGAAAAACCCAGAATGGCAAGTCCAGAATTTATGGAAGATCAAAATTTTCAATTCAGCCTGAGATTTTCAGGAATCCAAAGTATCACTTTTGGTCCCTTAATTTTCAGAAATTACAATTTGACCCTAAATTTTCGAAAAAATCAGAATTGTAATTCAATCCAGAATTTTCGGAAGATTAAAATTTTCAATTCGGCCCCAGATTTTCATGAATCCAAATTTGCACTTTTGATTCCTTAATTTTTTAGAAATTGCAATTTGACTCAATATTTTTGATTGGATGAAATAGGTGAAAAATTGGTTCAAATAGATGAAACTGGTGAACAAATAGTGTAAAATTAAAAATATGATTGAAATCAATGAAATTATTTTAAAAACGGATGATAACGTAAAAAAAATAAGTTAAGTCGGTTTAAATCAAAATTTATTTTTCAATAAGTTTATATGTAGAGTTGTAATCGAGATATTAAAATTACTAAACGAAGAATATTATTTAAATATAAGTTAATAAATTATAAGGTATGTTTGAGAATTTCGAATACCGCAAATGATATATACCAAACAATGGTTTTCAAATGAATGGATTTGAAATCCTTTATAAATTTTTTAATCCAAACAAGAGATTTCAAATGAATGGATTTCAAATCATTGGAATTTCAAATCCATTAATTTGAAATCCATCTTCATTTCAAATCCTTCCATCCAAATGGACCCTTAGACAATTTTAGTTAGTTTTATTTTTTGTTCTCTCGAGGCATTGGTTTGAATATTTGGTGCATGAATTAAGATATTTTCTTATATATTGTGTTCATATTATAGGCCTAAGTTAATCTGGATCCAAATACATGATTGGAAGTAAAGAACGACGAAAGAAAGATCAAATGTAGTCAAATAGTGCAAGAACAAAGTAGGAAAAAGATGTCAAGAATATTATTGTGCTCTTCAAGGACCAAGACTCTTTCACGAAAGCTCCAATTAATGTGAATTTCGACTATGTTATGGAGGAAGGAGTTATATACACCAGAAATTTTAGGGATCTTGATTTGGAGTTCGGAGCTAAAAGTTATGCTATTCGAAAAACTGTTTCTCAAAGCTGACGTGATTTTCAGCGGAATTTTAATACAAAACTTGGATATTTTCAAATGTGACAAATTAAATGTGGATATTTTCTCAAGTTTAATATTAATATTTTCTTTATTTTAATACTGGCATTTGTAATTAATTTACTTTGATATCAATGTAATAGATTCGATTTGATATAGTATTTATTCTAACTATATATTCACTATTAAAAAAAACTATTAACAAGTATTTAATTATTATGTAGTTGATTAAACACTATAATTAAAATTATACTGAATCTAAGATAAAAAGAAAATACAAGGACAGAAAATAAGTGCAGCAAGAATATCCGAATTTATCAATGGGCATAAAGCCCAAAATTCTTTTTTGCTTTTGCACAAAGATTATCGCATCAAAATGGTGGCAGTATCAATGACGTGTTTCTTTTCTCCCTTAACCTCCCCCATAAAACATCGGCGAGTCAACAGGTGAGTGAAATATCGCATCTTCGTTAACTGAATAGAAATCCAATGTAACTTCTTTATATTTTCTGGCCATTTTCCAAAGATTAGGTTTGTTTACAGATTTTCAGGTGTGGCTATGGCATCCTCGAGTGTAAACGTCGATAATGTGAAAGTTACGGAAGGTCTGGGGAATTTACCGAAGGTTGTTTTGACTACTGCTCATGGAAGGTAACTTTAATTTTTGTTTCGGAATTAGGATTTATTCAATTGAATTACAATCCCTAATTACAAGCTTACAAATT
The DNA here is from genome assembly GCA_003313485.2 of Penstemon barbatus. Classification (NCBI taxonomy): domain Eukaryota; kingdom Viridiplantae; phylum Streptophyta; class Magnoliopsida; order Lamiales; family Plantaginaceae; genus Penstemon; species Penstemon barbatus. The sequence continues at coordinate 65,011,397 of CM064884.1, read as the reverse complement.
TTGCTTGAAATTTTCTTATTTTATGAGGAATTGTTAATGGATAAAATAAATCTGCCTACAATGTTGGAGTTAAATGACAATTTATTCCTGTGATTTGAAAAAAGACAATTTAGTAAAAAATTTAAAGAAGCAATTTATCCAATTCAGCCGGAGAGTGTAACTCACTTGCCGAAATTAAGAGTGGGCATGAAAAGTGTTTTGTAACATGGGTGTAAATTGCCACATTTATCATAATACAAAGGGGTAAATTGCCACAATATTATAACACGGGGGTAAATTGTCTTGTTATTTTAACACAGGGAGTAAAGCGCCTCATTTAAAAATGTTAGGGAGGCGGTGTGAAACTTTTATAAAATTACAGGGGGGTAAAGTGCTCCTTTTCAAATCACAAGCTGGTAAATTGAACATTATAAATCACAGGGGGGTAAATTGCTATTAACTCTACAATGTTGAGTCCTGAAGGTTTTTTGACATTTTTTCTAATTTCATTAATGAGTTGATCATGTGCTTAATTATCAATATAGGAAAAAAGCTATATATGTGTTTCTGGGTCTCCTCCCATGATGAATGCTTAATAGCTTGGCCTATTTTTTTTGTTTCCATTAACTAATCATCGAGTTCGATTTGTGAAATATATACATATTCACACACATTTACATTCATATTATAACTATAATGGGTCTAATGGTTACTATAACCAAATGATTGATATTTGAGAGCACTCCTTAATTTCGAAAGTGTGCTTGATTATACATCCTTGAGCATATGAGTTGCATCTTGAGTGCTATCGTTTTGTAGTGAGGCAGAGCTATATCTCTATGGAGGTTGTGTCACATCATGGAAAGTAGCCAGTAAAGATCTCCTTTTTGTTCGACCGGATGCTGTATTTACAGGGCAGAAGCCAATCAGGTTTTCCTTTTGTTATTACTTTGATCACTCAAAATGTTGAAATTCTGCTAAATAATCTTCCATCTTCGATTTTAGTTTCACTATTTTTTTCCTTGTCTTGAGGGTAAACTATATACTTAGCAAATTTTCGGTACTTTTTGCTGATAGATTCAAGTTGTAAACTATAGTAACCGGACATAAAGTAGCTAACTTATGATTTGTATCTTATCATTGTGGGATCTCTTACTCTTGTATTCCTGCTAATTGCTAAACTAAATTTAGATTATCACAATCGTGCTTTAGCTGACCTTTTCTAGTTTTTCGGATTTTGAAATAGTGGAGGAGTACCACACTGTTTTCCACAGTTTGGACCTGGCCCAATGCAGCAGGTAAAATCATCCATCACTTGACAACTATATATTACTTATTTTACTTCTTCCATCCTATCAGTACATGATTGTTTTATAGACCCTCACAAATTATCATCACTAGATGTTGCATTTTTTACCCTCGTTAAACAAAAATGTGATTGTTATCATATTAATGTGCCAAATATCACATCCAAAAACTAGTTAGCTTTGTGGCTCTGCTGCTGTCTTTAAGTAACGAATTTGATATAATCTAGACATTATATTAATTTTTTGGTAGTATTCGGTGCTGTTTTCAATGTTGAATCTGAATTATGGGTGCCACTGTGATTCACAGCATGGATTTGCAAGGAATTCAAACTGGACCATTGTTAAATCTGAGAATGTAGAAGGAAATCCCAGTATTACTCTAGAGTTAAAAGATGATTCATATACCCGTTCTATGTGGGACTACAGTTTTCAAGCTCTATTCAAGGTTAGAAAGTTCTTTTGCCATTCTATATGTATTGATTCTTAGTGCCATATGTTTTATATTTATTTGTATATATCTCCAGTCTCCTCAGTACGTTCGAGCTCATTTGCGCTTTTAATGGTCACCGATTTACAGGTCACTCTAGATAAAAGTACCCTTTCAACGGAATTAAAAGTGACAAATACTGATGGAAAGCCATTTTCATTTACTACTGCCCTGCATACATACTTCAGTGTAAGTAACTTCTACATTTTACTTAAAGAAAGCTAATCTTACATTCCTATTCCAATTCCAATTTATGAGATTATTTTAGGGGCACTTTGAAATTCAAGAAAACTGGAACTATAAAGTGGAAGAATTTTTAAGCAAATTTGAGTAGGAATTGTGTAATTCTCAAAGCAGAAAGTGGTTTCTTAATATAGCAAAATATCTGGAAAAACACTGTTGTGATACTTTATCGAACTTCTTTATGCATAAATGGTCACTGGATTACATCCTCTAATAAATTGTGAAATTTCACATAATTTAATTCCTCAAATGCAGGCTTTGGCATCAGAGGCATCTGTTAGAGGCCTAAAAGGTTGCAAAACACTGAACAAAGACCCTGATCCTAAAAACCCAGTAGAGAGTAAGGAGGAAAGGTTTGTATCTTTATTATACTCGGCAACACACGTATAAATATGAAGTACAGATTGAATCAAAATTTCTTGTACATTTGATACTAACATTATGCTGCATAAACAAGAATATGAAACATCAACCTAATATATATGTTCAAATATTTGTTATAACTTTACAATAGAGTTAATGACAATTACCCCCTGTGATTTGCATAATGTTCAATTTACCCTCTTGTGATATGAAAAAGAGCATTTTAGCCCTCTATGATCTTATAAAAGTTTCACATTGCCTCCCTGACGTTTTTAAACTTAAAAAAAGACAAAAATTGACAAAACTACCCCTCTTATATGTGGCACTTTGGCACTTTACCCTCATGTGTTATATAAATGTGGCACTTTACCGCGTGTTATTATATATGTTGCGCTTTACCCCCTATGTTACAAAAACATTTTTCATTCCCACTCTCAATTTCGGCTAGTGAGTTACACTCTCCGTTTGAAGGAAAATTGCCCCTTTAAAATTTTCATAGGGGGTAAAGTGCTATTTTTCAAATTGGGGGGGAGGGGGGGGGGGGGGGGATAAATTGGCATTAGCTCCTTTAAAATATGCCATTTCTGAGTATTTTTGTTTCCCATATCATCTCATATACTTTCTTCTGTATATAAAGCATATTCAATTTATATCTCTTGTATATAATGAATGTATAAAAAATTGAATTATAATCTTCCCATAGCAAACACCTCCTTTGACAATTTAAATTTAGCCTACTAGTATGGATTCATCAATAATTTCAACATAACAACTGTAGTTTGTGAGTAGTGGATATATGTGCTTTCGGTCTAACCTTTATTTTTTTGATCTAGGGATGTAGTCACATTTCCTGGATTTGTAGATTGCATATATGTGCTTTCGGTCTAACCTTTATTTTTTTGATCTAGGGATGTAGTCACATTTCCTGGATTTGTAGATTGCATTTATCTTGACGCTCCTGATGAAATACAACTGAACAATGGTTTGGGTGATTTGATTAACATCAAAAACACAAAGTAAGCAAGATACTTTATATAAATATATACCTTTTCCCTATCTTTATAAAGACCTTGCGTTTGATTGCTGTTTTGTATCCATTTTACGACAGTTGGTCAGATACTGTTTTGTGGAACCCCTATCTTACAATGGAATCATGTTATAAAGATTTCGTGTGTGTCGAGAATGCTAAGGTATGTTCATTCAGTTACCTTATCCTTAGAAAACTCATCAATTCTTTATGTACATAGTATAATGTTTCAATCATCTTTACAATGAATGTTTCAGATTGGACAAGTGCAGCTAGAGCCTAACCAATCATGGACTGCTGTCCAACATTTAAGCCTGGCTTGAAGTGCGCATGAGATTGATTGGCTTTTTGTTTAATTTATATTATTTCAATTGCTTTCTTGTTTACAAGTATGGTCCAACCCATCAGATCAAAGAGAACAGACAATTACTCTAATAATTATGCTACGTTGTCTGTAACATATCATTTAATCTCGAGTCAATAAATAATTTGTCGAGTTTACTTGATATCTCTAGCCTATGTAAGTGAAATATACTCTACGTGTAAGATAAAATTGTATATTTAGTCCACTTACTTTTGGTTCGGAATAAAAATAATATGTATCTTTAGATTCGGTACCTAGGATCCTATTTTCTTGATTTAATCACATATTTCTTTGACTCACTCAATACGTTGTAATGTTTTTACTAGCAAAAAACACTTCAAACAAAGAATTAAGAACCAACGTCCTATAAATGATTAAATTAGTTAAAGTTATAATCAAATATTAAAAACCAAAAAGGGAAAATTTCACTTTGTCCCCTATTCTTTAAACATTTTTCTATTTTGTTTCCTAACTTTTGCGAGTTTTCACTTAACCCCCTCAAGTATTAAATATATCTCAGGCAATCCCTTTAGATGCAAAAAACTAGAATATATCAAAATATTATGTCCACCTTTAATGATATGGCTTTGAAAGTTTTCCCATTTTGTCACCCAACCTTTGAACGTTTTTCCACTTTGCCACCCAATCTTTGAACATTTCGCACTTTGCCACCCAACCTTTGAACAGATTCCGCCGGCGAACGTCCAAAGGTAGTGTGATCTGGGACATTTTTAATAGCTGATGGTGTTAAGTGAAAACTCACAAAGATTAGGGACAATGTGAAAAAAATGTTCAAAGATTAAGGTGCAAAGCGAGATTTTCCCAATCGAAAAATAGAAGAACGTTTCTATCATGTATCAAATCAAGAGTTAAGCGAATTCAAAATACAATATTTTGCTATTATGATTATTCCAAATACCCTGCATTGATATTATTTATAGACAAAAAAACTTTACATTAGTAGTCCAAACACAAGTATTCAAATGCTAACAAAAAAATGCACTTTCTACATAACAAAAAAAATCCCAAATCTCAACAAAACTCATAAAGAAGAAAAATTTACATTCTAGACTCCTAATCTATAAACCAAAACAAACTAAATCAAATACTCTGTCCAAAAACTCCATTCTTTTTCTAAATCTCATTCAATTAGTCATCATTGCAACTAAGCAAACTAGTAAAATAATAATCCCCACAGCCAAAACCCAACACAACCACTTCTTCTTCCCTTCATTCTTCATCTGTTTAGCATAATAAAGACTATTAGTTCCACCACTTATAAAGCTACCAGCTTTAGCAACATTAACCTCAATATCATCAATCTTTTCTCCTTGTGTTTCCACCATTACAGCCATATCAAGAAACACTTGATGAAGCTTATTCAAACTCCTCCAAATATCCATCACAGCTTCATGTCTCTCTTTATTCTCCAAATTCATTTCCATTCTCTCTCCAAACATGACCTCAACTTTCCCATTTCCGAAAACCAAATTCTCAATCAAATCCTCATTTGGATACTCTCCAGTTGCGTTGTAATACCTTCTCATTAAACCTTGTTTATAATCCGAAACAATCTTTTCCCTTAATGTTTGAAATCCATTCATAATGTCTTTTAGTTTAACTCTCAATCCATTCGTAGTCGAGACTCTAGTTCGATCAACAGCACTGCCTTCGATGTAGGATGCTGATATTTTTCTGTTGGCCGTGTTTGATTTGTCGAGATTTTGGAGTCGGGATTTGACTAGTTTGGCTTTTCTTAGGACATCAACCATGTTTGAATCCATACGGTCCCTTAGCCCACGCAGGATTTTTGCGCTAGGAGTGGATTTAGTCTCTTCGTTTAGCGTTTGGAGGTCGAGTAAGAGATGGGATATATCTTGCATATCGGTTTTGATTACCTCGACTTCTTGGAAGAATTGGGAAAGATTTTCTTCATCTAAGTGGTTGAGATTTCCTAATTCGAAGTCCTTTTCCTTTTCGAGATCCAATTGGGCTTGTTTCTTTAATTCCACGTAACTTAGAAATGATCTTGTCATTAAATCATTCATCTTGTCTGCAACTTTTCGAGTCAAACCCTGTGTGAAATCAAGAAATGATGAATACTGTAATTAACCAAGAAATCAACAATGTAACCCTCTTCAATAATTCGAAAATAAAGACTAATAATAATTATTTTCTTGGAATTCAACAGAATCATATGAATCGAACAGAGTATATTAAAAAGTTCATTTTTAGTGAAAAAAAAAAAAAGGAAGGAAAAACAGAGGTATTACAAATAGAAGCACGGGATCAAGAAACTATACATAGAAGAATAAAATAATCAAACCTTAAGAGTGTAATGGGTTTAATCTATAAAATGATGATGATGATCTTTGTGTTCGTCTTCCTTTTGTCTCTCTTTCTTTGATGTAGTTTGGAAAAACAGGGGATTTTTTTTTTATTTCTTTTTCTTTGAGATGGAAACAGAGAATTTCTGAAATTGGGAAATGATTTTGAGAGAATTGTGAAATTGATGCAGTTTAAATATTTGAATTCTTCCCTGTAGCCGTTGTATACAATTTAATCCCGCAATTTTCGGTTTTCTTTCAGTGAATTTTGATTATATTAAATTGAGTTTTGTGATACGCAATTACGCATAATATGCATTCCAAAATAAAGCCAATAACAACTTAACTCCACCTGATAATTTAAATGACACTTTTTTTTTTTTTTTTTTTTTTTTGAGGGGGATAATTTAAATGACACTTTAACTACCAAAGTTTAAATAAATTAACTCCTCCTATTTTTTTTTTTATCTCCACAAAATTTTAAAATTCAAAACCACCCTCATTTATATGCTTAAACTTAACAGCATAAAGTGCATATTAAACATATCACGCGAAGGTAATGTGCTTATTTAAACATATCATGAAAAAATAAAATGCACATTTAAACATATAAGTGAAGGTAAAATGCACAATAAACATATCATAGAAAGGTAAAATGCTAATTAAAATGTACGCATCAAATTGAAGTCACAGCCACAATAAAAAACATGTGTTCAACACTTGATAAAATGAAGAAAAAAAAGAAATATACAACGCCAGTTAATTATTAATAGCTAGGGTTTCTAGAAGAGAGGAGCCAATTAAGTTTGTTTAGCAAGGTTTGAATCCTATCCCACAACATGGCTCTTGTCTCTGGTGGAAGAGTAGTATCCAAGAATGGAATGTGGGCTTGCGGGTTGGTTCATATTTCATTACATTTGCTAAAAGCATTTTGAAGAGAAAAGAATTGTCCGATAACTAATAAGATGAGTCCTGAAAAATAACGTGCAAGCTCTTCAGGTAAAATGGACTTCAAGGCACTATAAAAAATGTCCTATTTTTCAACTTATCTATAAATGTAAATCTAACAATAATATAAAACTTACGCCAAAAAAAAAAAAAAAAAAAAAAGGACATATATGTAACGGTCCGAGTCCCCGAGTTTGGATCCCGAAGTGGGTCAATCCCGAGTCCGGACACGTGAACGGTACAACAAGGAATTTAAAACTAGACCCAAAATATGAAATCAAATTTACAACACAGGTTACGACAAGTAGTGACGACCAAACGATGATTGATAATAGATACATAAGTTATAGGATATATATACAACAAAAGTGTCCATGGTTCATTTCAACAAAAGTGTCCATGGTTCAGTTCAAAGTATCCTAGATATATACATATAAAAAGACTTCAATACTAATAGTAGCCGAGGTTTAGCAAAATTTGAGGGGATCTAATCATGACACGTACTACCGACTCCTGCGAAACCTGTAACTGAAAGTTTCGAACATAGAACACGTAAGTTGATTGATCAACTTATGAGGCTGGGTTCTTAAGACATATAACGAATGATGCAAGCAAATTTAATTGTACACGTCTTATATAACCAATAAAACATAGATATTAATAAAGTAAACAACATAATCATTCATAATAATTGCATGTACCGGATTTACTGAATGCCGACTTCTCTTACCCTCCACGCAGATAATCAAACACACCAGTAAGGAGCGATCTTACACAGACAGATGCATTGACAGTGTTTTTGCTTAGAAATTTGACTTCACGGACCAAGTATATCTCCATACTTGGCTCGTGAGTCGGGTTGCAAGTTAAATCAGGGCAACCTCGTAGACCTCGTCTACCAAGATTGTCGTTGATCTACCGTCAACCAATTAATTGGGCCCACAGAAAAATAGATATGACAAACAAACATAGTAATTTCTATAAACATGCACGGTAATTGTTGGGATTTTATGGGTATAATTTGTCAACTACAACAGTGCGGAATTTAAAATTTTTTATCATACACCAAATCCCAGGGTTTCTTATTAGCACATATGAATAAAGGTTGAATTTAATTAAAGCATGCATATACTAAAATTAAATAGATGGTAAAAGCCATTTTACCTCACCACAGGCAAGGTGGTGGTTTCCTCCGGTCTTCAGTTGTTCACTAGAGCACCCCAAGTGTTGTGCCTCTAGAGATAGTCCACACCAGTTGGATTTGAGTGACTTCGCGAAATCCCCAGGCTCAGAACTAGGATTAAGGAATCGTCTCGTCAGGAATTGGATGCAGATCCGGAAGAAGACTTGGAGAAAAATCCTACACAGGGGTGGGGCGATTTTGCACAGGGTTCGGTTTTCAGTAGGGGCGAGAATGAGGGCTGAAATTTTCGGCCTTCTTTGTTTTTCTTGTGTTTGTGATTTTCTTTCTTGCTTAGAAATTAATCTCTCTCTTTTCTTCTTGCCTCTTCTAATAGATTATGTGTATCTTGTATTTATAGATACTCTAATTAGAAGACTCCTTCTCCTAATAGGTATCTAATCTTGAAAGGATCTCTCCTTATCAAGAAACAAGATACACAAGATCTTATCTCTTTAGGAAAGAAGATCTCTTTCAATCTCTTTCCTAGTTACACAAGATAACACAAACTCTTAATCCCTATCATAATCAAACATAATCCAAGACTAATTTATTAAGCAAAAATCGGCCAAGTCAATTATAATTAACTTAACAAAAATCGGCCCATGTGCTTTAATTAGTCCTAAACTATTTTGATCATTAAAATCGACCCATGCAAGATTAATTAATCCTAGATTAATTTATCCTTACAATAATCGGCCCATATGATTAAATTAATTAATCCTAGATCAATTAACTTTCATATGGATCGGCCCATGTGTTTAATTAATTAATCCACTATTAATTAATTAATCCTTTCCAATTAACACTTTAATTGAGGATTTAATCAATTAGAAATTCCAATTGATTCATTAATTAGTTACTCCTAATTAATGATTCTCCATTTCGAATTAACACTTTAATTCTTGATTAATTAATTAGTTACTTCTAATTAATTATTCTTCTTCATGAATTAATACTTTAATTCATTTATTGATTTAATTCCTTAAATCAATTGATTCCTTCCAGACTGTCACTGTCCAACTGTATTGTGTGTGACCCTCTAGGTTCACCATCAATTGGCAGCAGGCCCACGACTTTCGTGATTTAATAAGTGAGCAATTAATTGCTCCGATCAATTAACCACTTTAATTGACCACTCCAGAATTAATTTCCTTATTAATTCAGGAGTACCCACACCTCATGGTCGATGTCTAGCCACAAGCCCATGAGGCCCAACTTCAGGTGAATTGATATTCGTGAACCTCCAACTCTTATAAATGCCATGTACATACGGTCCTTCTATCAACTAATTTCCCGATTGAGACCTAGGGTGTGTGAATTGGTCGGCACCTCTAATTATCTCAATTCTGTACTTTCTAATTCAGGATAATAATTCCAGTGTGACTGCTAAATTTGGAAACCCCTTTCCAAATCCGTCACCGACTACGGCCGTAGATTCCTCGGATTTATTATCTAAGAACGTACAGGAAATTCTCTCATCTTATCAGGATGAGTCGACAGATCCTATATTAGTACTAACTATCCGCGCACACGTTCATACGCACCCAAAGTAGTCGCACAATGACCAAGCTATGTGATCGGCTCCTAAATCAAAGTACGTATTCCCGTGTACCGAATCCGCCCTAGTACCTCAAGTCAAAGGACTAAATCGTACACTATTATAAGTCTTGAGAGACATCCCATTACCGATATGCTTAACGCACTTCCACGATGGGTCTCTCTGTTCGGGTCGTTCGATGCGTTCGATCCCCTATCGAACCACCTAGTCATATGCACTAGCATTCAATGCCTTGTTCATGAAACGACAACAAATTCACTTCATGTGAATCATGCATAATCCTACAAGTCTTGACGATTCATTCGATACCCCGTCTCGATATGAATCTATGACTTGGAACGTTTTTGAGATCACGACCTTTGAGACTGTTTCATGATTAATCGCACCCAATATTGAAGTGAATAATCCCATAGTCATGAGTGATCTCAGGGTTTCATCCAATCGCTTAGATACGTTCGCGAGAGATGAAGTTGGCCATTGTTTAATTCACGTACTATGAATAAACGGGCGTATTATCTTATGAATCATAAGATTGCTTCTAAAGGAAGTTCCTTAACAAGCTTATATTTGTTGGCTTGCTGGGCACTATCCTATCAATCTCCCACTTGCCCTAAAGCCAACCACATACGTTTCTAAGGCCCATCTCACTCCAGATGTCCGTCGAACCCTTTTGTGATTATGACTTAATTAGTGGATCTGCTATGTTGTCTCTTGACGTGCCCCCACGTCTTATTCCACCTATGATTTTCCAGATCATATGGTATATTTGTGTTTAGATCATGGGTGAGATCTCGATTCCTTTGCTAAAGCAATTGCCTTAAGTTATCATTGAAGATAACTATAGGCCTCGCAATGCTAGGTACTACTTCCAATTTATTGGAAGAAGTTTTTGTCCAAACACTTTCATTCGCTGTATTTAATACTGCGAAATATTCTGTTTTATTGGTTATCCCAGCATCGATTGTCTTTTGAACTTCTTTCAAATCATCGTTGCCCCATAAAACCAGAATATTAAATTCACTTCAGATGGGAAACTCGAATCACTAAATCCTTCGAGTTCCAATTCTTCATTATTACCGTTGACCAGCAATATTGTCCTTAGAACTCCTAGAGTTCTCTAAGGAATGCTTCCTTTCGGTATACCAGTACTCCTTACTGGTGTTCGACCAACATCAGCTTATGATACTCATAGCAAATGTTTAGTCTGGTCTTGTACATGACGTTGCATATACTATGCCACCTTTTATATGGAAGGTGTTCAGAGATATTATCCTCTTTACTCATCAAATGTAGGGCTCATTGACTTTGAGAGAGATTTTATGTCTCTATGGAAACTGTCCTCACTATGACTTTCCATACTGATTTTATTCAGTTATTGTCCATGTACTAAGATTTGGGATTTCAAACATCTTCTCTAATCTATCACAATAGATACGTACTGCCAATACGTGAGATGTATCCCTTAAATCTTTTAATGAAGAATTACGTGAATGAACACGCTTTCGTCTGCGTTTCAACACTCATACAACATCTATGTCAACATTAGTGTTGATTTTACGAACAATGCAAAAAAAAAAAACTCCCACTGATTCTTTTGTACATTGAGATTTACATGCAATTTTGATAAAGTCAACCACCTTGACTGTCTCATCTAGTTGCATGTTCCAGCTTCGGGATACTGGTCTAGAATTATAGATTTACCTTTGGATTTAAATCCAATGGATATGCATCGCAATCACACGAAGCTTCTATGATTCGTTGTTTCCAAATGGATTATTTACAATCCACTTAGATCACATGGCGTTTAAGCTATGTGCCCGATTCTATGTTATACATAGATATTTCGAAAGTTCTTGGATTACTATCCAATCGATCATATTCGTGAACGTACTGGTTCTTTTCGAATTCGATCGAATCTTCGAAATTTGGTGTACAAAATTTTGGTTTAGTAGGTTTGAAAATATACTCCCACTATTTGTAGGGATGTGTCCAAGTCTAGGACTTCATCAAGTTCCATGGTAATATCCCATTTCTATTAGCGAGGGAACCACCCTCTAAGAATTGGGTATCCTTAGCAACAGACTCCTTTCGTCCTTTAGGATCATGGAACAGGTATTCAATGGATTTCGTTGAATACCCTACAAATTTTCTCAATTGGATCCACTATCCAATTTTATCATTCTTGGATGAAACACTATACTTGATTTAGTACGGTTTTCGTAGGAATTGACTTAAGAAGGTTACAAGTCAAAGTATCCTTCTAGAGTCATGGGGTTGACCCCAGAATTGTTTGAGGAGTTTTTAGCAATACTAATTTAAGGAATGAATCTAGTCTTTCATAGTTCGATTCCTTTTATTAGTTTTAACTTGCTATTCAAGAATTCTATTCTCGATTTAGATAATTTGAGTTATTTAGGGCTTATGTATTAATCACTTTGATTAAATCGAATGATCATACTTTAATGCCCTTAATTGCTTCTATTTTGGAATCCTTTGAATCCTTTCAACATTTCCATACTTGCACTTTACCTAGTGCCTTTATGAAACACTTTGAACCCTTCAACCTTTCCAAAAACTTGTACCTCCAAAGTACACATATCCTAAATGCCATTAGGATATTTTATGAAGCAATTAATTACTCGCACTAATGCTTTAGTGATCCACATGTGTGTTAATGGTTTTATCCATTAAAACACTTGGTATTTCAAAATACCTTGTTAATCGATTATTTTTCCTTTTCAGACAGGACTCGCATGTTTTGAATTCATCAATCATCTATTTTCAAGAGCCATGATGGAAAACAATCCATCGATTCCTTCTTTTCGGAATTATGATCGAGTGTGGATAATTATCTAATTTGTTTTTCTTTTCTTGATTTAGCATAATTGTTTAAGTTTTATCAATGTTTATTTCTTTGCTTTATTTACAACGGTAAAGCAATTATGTACGAATTAAAAGCTTTAATTAAACTAATTCCATTCATAATGGTAAAGCTAAAAGGTTTCGTACAATGTTCGAAATAAATAGACAAAACTCCAACTAATGCCTAAATCCAGAATTAAAGAAAAACATATGCTAATAAGAAAAATCCAGATGCTCCTTGACCCATTCCTTGAAGTATGTTTCCCTCATGTGCAATTGAAACCCAGACTTGGTCACTTGCAGCACGTTCCAGTCATCCTCTGTAAACACTTTTACAGAAACCAGAAATGTTAGATGATTTACATCAAAAGAAAATCTTAAGATGTTTTTCATCAAAAGGAAATAACTTTAGGTTATACCTTGGTCAAGTATGTTTCGGAATTCCTCATCAGTCATGTTACTCAGTTCCTCATTTTTCTTACATAAGGGACAATTCTTTCCTTCGATCAATCCTTGTCCTCTTTCGAGGGCTTTCTCATATTTGTCTAACAATTTATGCAAATCATTGGTCTCAATTCCTTTATGTGGAACTTCACAATGATCGATAAAATGAGAGAATGATTCAGGCAGGCCATTTGTGATGATTGCCATCTTATCATCTAGAGTCAATATAGCTCTAAGCTCATCGATTCGTTTTAGCCTCTTGATTAGGTAAGTGCAATATTCACTAACATTTTTGAACCTAGTCATGCCTTCATCGTGGAGTGATGATATCCAAATTTGCAATATAGTTTGTTCGCAATCGGCAGTGAATTTTGGCATGGCTAAAAATAAATAATAGACAACAATAAGCAGACAGATTTAAGATACTACTTATAATTAACGAAGGTTGGTCTTTCTATCGAAAAAGTTCTCCCACTATTTTATCGAAACAATAAACCCCTTGCATTGTTCGGGAAATTCTATTTCCTAGTAGGTCTTGACGTCCCGGCAGACATTAATTGCACCCACGACTCGCGGCCATACAATTAACTCCCTAGGTAGGTATACTTTTACCAATTGTGTTACTTCACAACCTTCAAGCTATTTTGCCTCGATTTTCGCATTTATCTAGCACTGCTACATCATAAATGTTACTACTCGTTTAAGTCTAACCCAGTCAATCTTGATGAGTAACGGGCCCGGTCATGAAATCCCCGTAACTGGTTATCGGTCGATTTTCACGTCCCGACCAGTCCCCACCCTTGTCGAGTTTAGTTAAAAACAAGAATCAAGGAATTTCGTGTATTGTCCCTTTCTTCGACTCGGGTGCCAGACTCTGGATCACCTCTATCGATAAGTAGACAACATACACTAGTCCCTATTGATGGAAGGCTTGGATCTATAAAACATCATTTTATAGTTTACCCAATATGACTTAATATTTTAATTCCGAGAGGGGATTTTCGGTTTTAGGAAGTTTAAGGTAACTCTCCTCGAGATCTCACCGCTTTAATTATGCTTTATAGTTTATTTAGTGATCTATATTCTAGCGCGCAAGCCAAAATAAATCAACAAATAAAATAAAACATTCACACCTAGCATGCATGCTACCACAGTATGTTTTCGATCGGGAGCCTCCTATGCGGACCACCATCGAGCCAAAGACGATGGTCCTATTGGTCAATCTATTGGGTTTCATAGAGACCTACTCTATTACACATTTTACCATGCATACATGGCCTTTAGTCTTCTTGGGCTCCCACCTTGCTTGTAACGGGCCTCCATCCTAAACTAATAAAACAGTAAAACCCTATCTATTACAATGGCTCAAAGTGGCCCAAAAACTTAAGGCTCGCAGGCCCAATAAAACCAATAAGATTAAAAATCAACCAATCACATCTAACCTAAAGGTCAAGGCTCGGCGCGATCGAAAACCACGTAAACAATTTCACGTTGAGCAAGAAACAAGCAAAATTATAATTTTCTTATTTCTTATGTTACTTTAAAACTACCTTTTAAAATAACCTTAGATTCTAGTTTTAAAAACCCCTTTCTAAAACAATCTCTTTGATTTTATTTTAAAATCCCTTTTAAAATTAAATCACAATTTCTATTTTAAAACCCCTTTTAAAATATCTCATGGTTCTTACTTTAGTCCACTACTAATTATGAAAAATTAATCCTTCGGATAATAAAACACCTTTTAAAACATAATTCAGGTTCTGGAAATTTCAAATTTTGAAAATTACAGTTTGGTCCTTCAATTTTCGAAAATTACGTTTTGACCCCAAAACTTTCGGAAATGATAAATCAGCCCCAAAAATTCTAGAACTTGCAAATTGGCCCAGAAAACAGAAATTAATATTTTATTTCCAGAAACTTTTGTTAATCGCAAAACAGCCCCTGAAGTTTTCGTAAATTGCAAAACAGCCCCACAACTTACGGAAATTGCAAAACAGACCCCTATCGCTTAGAAAAACAGATTTTCAATTTCAGCCCAAAATTTCCAGAAAAATAAAATTTCAGATTCTGTCCAGATTTTATAAAAATCATAAATTGCAATTTTAGTCCTGTAAAATTCGTAAATTGCAGATCTGGCCCAAATAAGAATTATGCTAATTATCCGAACACATAATTAATCATAATCAGCAAGATCCATGCATAGAACACGACAAATAAACATATTCACGAAAATTTGATGTGTTCAGGCCTTTTTCATATGTGCATAATAAGTTAGGCTCTGATACCACTGTTGGGATTTTATGGGTATAATTTGTCAACTACAACAGTGCGGAATTTAAAATTTTTTATCATACACCAAATCCCAGGGTTTCTTATTAGCACATATGAATAAAGGTTGAATTTAATTAAAGCATGCATATACTAAAATTAAATAGATGGTAAAAGCCATTTTACCTCACCACAGGCAAGGTGGTGGTTTCCTCCGGTCTTCAGTTGTTCACTAGAGCACCCCAAGTGTTGTGCCTCTAGAGATAGTCCACACCAGTTGGATTTGAGTGACTTCGCGAAATCCCCAGGCTCAGAACTAGGATTAAGGAATCGTCTCGTCAGGAATTGGATGCAGATCCGGAAGAAGACTTGGAGAAAAATCCTACACAGGGGTGGGGCGATTTTGCACAGGGTTCGGTTTTCAGTAGGGGCGAGAATGAGGGCTGAAATTTTCGGCCTTCTTTGTTTTTCTTGTGTTTGTGATTTTCTTTCTTGCTTAGAAATTAATCTCTCTCTTTTCTTCTTGCCTCTTCTAATAGATTATGTGTATCTTGTATTTATAGATACTCTAATTAGAAGACTCCTTCTCCTAATAGGTATCTAATCTTGAAAGGATCTCTCCTTATCAAGAAACAAGATACACAAGATCTTATCTCTTTAGGAAAGAAGATCTCTTTCAATCTCTTTCCTAGTTACACAAGATAACACAAACTCTTAATCCCTATCATAATCAAACATAATCCAAGACTAATTTATTAAGCAAAAATCGGCCAAGTCAATTATAATTAACTTAACAAAAATCGGCCCATGTGCTTTAATTAGTCCTAAACTATTTTGATCATTAAAATCGACCCATGCAAGATTAATTAATCCTAGATTAATTTATCCTTACAATAATCGGCCCATATGATTAAATTAATTAATCCTAGATCAATTAACTTTCATATGGATCGGCCCATGTGTTTAATTAATTAATCCACTATTAATTAATTAATCCTTTCCAATTAACACTTTAATTGAGGATTTAATCAATTAGAAATTCCAATTGATTCATTAATTAGTTACTCCTAATTAATGATTCTCCATTTCGAATTAACACTTTAATTCTTGATTAATTAATTAGTTACTTCTAATTAATTATTCTTCTTCATGAATTAATACTTTAATTCATTTATTGATTTAATTCCTTAAATCAATTGATTCCTTCCAGACTGTCACTGTCCAACTGTATTGTGTGTGACCCTCTAGGTTCACCATCAATTGGCAGCAGGCCCACGACTTTCGTGATTTAATTAGTGAGCAATTAATTGCTCCGATCAATTAACCACTTTAATTGACCACTCCAGAATTAATTTCCTTATTAATTCAGGAGTACCCACACCTCATGGTCGATGTCTAGCCACAAGCCCATGAGGCCCAACTTCAGGTGAATTGATATTCGTGAACCTCCAACTCTTATAAATGCCATGTACATACGGTCCTTCTATCAACCAATTTCCCGATTGAGACCTAGGGTGTGTGAATTGGTCGGCACCTCTAATTATCTCAATTCTGTACTTTCTAATTCAGGATAATAATTCCAGTGTGACTGCTAAATTTGGAAACCCCTTTCCAAATCCGTCACCGACTACGGCCGTAGATTCCTCGGATTTATTATCTAAGAACGTACAGGAAATTCTCTCATCTTATCAGGATGAGTCGACAGATCCTATATTAGTACTAACTATCCGCGCACACGTTCATACGCACCCAAAGTAGTCGCACAATGACCAAGCTATGTGATCGGCTCCTAAATCAAAGTACGTATTCCCGTGTACCGAATCCGCCCTAGTACCTCAAGTCAAAGGACTAAATCGTACACTATTATAAGTCTTGAGAGACATCCCATTACCGATATGCTTAACGCACTTCCACGATGGGTCTCTCTGTTCGGGTCGTTCGATGCGTTCGATCCCCTATCGAACCACCTAGTCATATGCACTAGCATTCAATGCCTTGTTCATGAAACGACAACAAATTCACTTCATGTGAATCATGCATAATCCTACAAGTCTTGACGATTCATTCGATACCCCGTCTCGATATGAATCTATGACTTGGAACGTTTTTGAGATCACGACCTTTGAGACTGTTTCATGATTAATCGCACCCAATACTGAAGTGAATAATCCCATAGTCATGAGTGATCTCAGGGTTTCATCCAATCGCTTAGATACGTTCGCGAGAGATGAAGTTGGCCATTGTTTAATTCACGTACTATGAATAAACGGGCGTATTATCTTATGAATCATAAGATTGCTTCTAAAGGAAGTTCCTTAACAAGCTTATATTTGTTGGCTTGCTGGGCACTATCCTATCAGTAATATGCATTTTTTTAACCTTAAATGCATGAGTTCAACTTTTATTCAAATTCACAACACTAATAATTAAAAATAATTCTAGTGAACCAACTTAACTCGCAATATGCATTATATAAATACAACCGACTCGGAGCACAAAATTTACATTCCAGCACTCACCTGTTTTGTCTTAATTAGGTTTCGAAAAATTGGAATAAGGGGCACCTCCAGAACCTAACAAATTGAAAGTAGAAATTCACAACCCCTCCTACCCAAATCTCTTCCAGACCCGTGGTGGTGATAGTGGTGCTGCAGCGGCGACAAAGTGGTGGTGGTGGTGTCACTTCCTCTCACTAAAGGCCCAAGTTTCTACTCTCAGATTTTTTTTTTTGTATGTGTTTAATTGAAGGAGTGTTATACAAGAATTAAATAGAATGATTTGGTCAAAACCCTATCTTCTCCCCCTTCTTGCATGACCTAGGTGTAGGAGAAATTTTATTAGGGATGGACATATGGATGGATAATGGCGCAGGATGGATAATGGCATAGAGAATGGAAATGCAGAGATGAAGAATTTCTAAAGGTCAAATTGCAAAATAACCCCCTTCTTTTTTAAGTTAAGTACTATATATATATATATATATATATATATATATATATATATATATATATATATATATATATATATATATATATACTATATATTATTATAATATTCCTATTTTTAAAGTTTTTGGACTAAAAAATGTATGTTATGCAATACCTAATTTCACAAAATTTTTAAATATAAGCAATATTTTAATTACACAAAATTCATCTACTTACACAAAATTAGACCGAAATTCTTTGGGGTTTTACACTCTTCCCCTCTAAAAGGAATTTGGTCCCCAAATTCAAATTGAAACTTCGAATAGTTCCGGATATCGTTTACGCATATCTTCTTCTGGCTTCCAAGTGGCTTCCGTTATACTTTGGCTACACCATAAAACTTTTACCATAGCAATTCTTCAATTCCGTAACTCCTTGAATTTTCGATCTAAAATAATAACTGGCTTCTCTTCATAGGTTAGACTTTCTTGAATTTTTAAAGGTTCATAGTCTAGTACATGGGATGGATCTGGATTGTACTTTTTCAAAAGTGATACATGGAACACATCATGTATCCCACCAAGGTCTGCCGGTAAGTCCAACTTGTAAACAACATTTCCTATCCTTTCTAAAATTTTGAAGGGCCCAATGTACCGTGGTTTAAGCTTTCCTTCTTTACCATGTTTAATAAGTCCTTTCTTGGGAGATACTTTAAGAAACACTTGGCCTCCCACTTCAAATTCTAACGGCTTCCTTCATCGATCAGCGTAGCTTTTCTGGCGACTCTGAGCGGCCAACATTCTTTTCTTAATTACCGACACGATCTCCATAGGTTTTTGAACCATATCAGAAAATACATGATCTTCTTCCACAGCTATGGGGTTTGACAATTTCTCTCGTCTAAATCCCAATGGATTGGAGATCTACATTTTTGTCCGTATAGTGCTTCAAAGGGCGCCATCTGAATGGTTGACTGAAAACTATTGTTTTATGCGAACTCTATTAGCGGCAAATTCTTATCCCAACTTCCTTTGAAGTCAAGTGCACAAGCCCGAAGCATGTCTTCTAGAATTTGAATAGTCCGCTCTGATTGTCCATCTGTTTGGGGATGAGCTGTTGTACTAAATTGTAGCTTAGTCCCCAAAGCCTCCTGAATTTTCTTCCACAACCTTGACATAAATCTCGGATCTCGATCTGATATAATATCCTTCGGTACTCCATGTAATCGAATGATCTGATCCCAGTACAATTCTGCTAGACGATCTATGGAGTAATTTATGCTGATGGGTATAAAATGGGTCACCTTTGTCAGTCTATCGACAGTGACCCATACCGGATCATACTGGCTACGAGTTCGTGGTAAACTTGTCACGAAGTCCATTGTTATAGATTCCCATTTCCACTCGGGAATAGGTAATGGTTGAAGTAAACCTGATGGCCTTTGGTGTTCGATTTTCACTCGTTGACAAATCAAACATTTTGCCACATACTCCGCTACTTCTCTTTTCATATTTTCCCACCAGAAATGAGATTTTAAATCCTGATACATCTTATTCCCACCTGGGTGAATACTATATCTGGAGCAATGAGCTTTTTCCAAATCTTTTTCTTTTAACCCGGTATCCTTAGGGACGCATAATCGCCCACGAAATCTTAGTATTCCTTCGGGGATCAACCATGAAAGATGAATCACTTAATCCCTGAAGTGACTCCTTGATCTTCTGGATTTTTTCGTCTTGTTGTTGAGTTGTGGCGATCTGATGAAGAATGTCCGGTCGTACTTGAAGACCGGCAAATAAAATTCCCATACTAACTTCTTCAGGTTTCCAACAATGTACATTCTCTAACATTCCTCATTCTTTTACCATGAGGTGCGATGTTTTAACCTTTCGACTTAAAGCATCTGCAACTACATTAGCCTTCCCAGGGTGATACTGGATCGTGCAATCATAGTCATATGAAAATTCCATCCAACGCCTCTGTCTCATATTCAATTCCTTTTGAGAGAAAAGGTACTTCAAACTCTTATGGTCTGTAAATACCACAAAAGCTACCCCATACAGATAATGTCTCCATTTTCCCAAGGCGAAAACTACCGCGGCTAATTCCAGGTCATGTGTTGGGCAGTTCTTTGCATACGGCTTTAATTTTCTTAAGGCATATGCAATAACCTTACCGTTTTGCATCAAAACACAACCCAAACCTTCTTTTGATGCATCTATGTTTACCATGAAATTCTCTAGTCCATCGGGTAAGGCTAACACTAGTGCGGTTGTTAATTTTCTTTTGAGTTCTCGAAAGCTCACCTCACACATATCGTTCCATTGGAACGGGACCTTCTTCTGAGTTAACTTTGTCAATGGTGAGGCAATCTTAGAGAAGTCTTGTATAAATCGTCGGTAATATCCTGCTAAGCCCAAGAAGCTTCGGATTTCTGTTACCATCTCTGGCCTCTTCCACTCAGTTACTGCCTCGACTTTGGATGGATCAACCGCTATACCATCTCCTGAGATAATATAACCTAAAAAGGCTACTTTGTTCAACCAAAACTCGCATTTACTAAACTTCGCATACAATTTATGATCCCTTAAAGTCTGTAGAACCCTACGAAGGTGAACTTCGTGCTCTTGTTTGGATTTGGAGTAAATCAGAATATCGTCAATAAAGACTACAACAAACTGATCAAGATATGCTTTGAAAATTCGGTGCATTAAGTCCATAAAAACTACAGGGGAATTAGTTAGTCCAAACGGCATTATCACAAATTTATAATGCCCATACCTTGAGTTAAAGGCTGTCTTTGAAATATCTTCTTCCTTAATTCTTAGTTGATAATATCCTTGTCTCAAATCTAGTTTGAAAAACACTTGGGACCCATGCAACTGATCAAAAAGTCCTCTATGTGTGGTAGAGGGTACTTGTTCTTGATGGTAACACTGTTCAAGCCTCGAAAAACAATGCATAAATGCAACGACCCGTCCTTCTTTTTAAAAAAAAGCACCAGAGCTCCCCACGGTGCTGAGCTGGGTTGAATGAACCTTTGTTCAAGCAATTCTTGAAGTTGAGTCTTCAATTTCTTGAGTTCAGCTGGGGCCATGCGATACGACTTCTTCGCAATAAGTGATGCTCCAGGAACAAGATCTATGGTAAACTCCACCTCTCAATTTGGTGGTAGTGTCGTCAACTCTTCTGGAAATACATCAACGTACTCAGCCACCACTGGTACTTCTTTCACCTCCAATTTATCATTTGGTTATAAATGAGGTCCCTAAAGGAGTATGAACCTCTAGTTCAAAAGGTAAGCTTTCAACATTACGACCCAATTTGCAACTAAAGCAGGGTGTTACTAAAGAGTGAGATGCTCCCGAATCAAACAATACTTTACATGGATGCCCAGAAATAGAAAGTATACCTTCCACAACGTCAAAGGCATCATATTCTGCTACTGCTTCACCCTCTATAGCAAAAGCTTGTCCAGGTACTCTTGGCTTGGGTGAATTTGTAGACTGTGACGGACCTCCACTGGATGGAATAGATGAAGCAAATCCTTTAGGACAATTCTTTATGAAGTTCTCCTGGCTTCCACACCTTAAGCGTTTTCCAGCTTTCTTCCAGCATCTAGCTTCACTATGGTCTTTGACCCCACAATGAGAGCAAATGATATCCTTGTATTGTCCCTGAGGGTTTCTTGGCTTACTGCTTGTCTGCGGACCCTTAAAATTCCTTGGGCTTGGCTGCTCGATCCTTGGTCCTTTTCCCGAACCTCTTCCAGTTTTTGCCAGTTTGACTGATGAGGCCTTGACCTCTTTTTTGCAAACTGTATGGCATTAAGCTCAATCAATCCATTTTCAATTCTTCTGGCTTTTTCCACTGCTTCTACAAATGATCTAACATTTTGTGGGAGTAAGGCTTGTTGTAGTTTTGGACGTAGACATTTGATGAAACGTCAAGTACGGCGAGGTTCATCGTCCAGGAGATGAGGGGGAAAATATCACTAGCCGGGAATAAATGGCTTCAAACTGAGGTACTGACATGGTTCCTTGTTTAACGCTCCAATCTCTTCCTCACGTTGTTCTCTTACAACTGGTGGTACATACTTATCATCGAAGTCTTTAATAAAGTTTCCCCATGTCCTCTCAGTCCGATTGTGTTCCCATGCCATTTCTCTAGATTGCCACCATGATCTTGCTGCATCTTCAAACAAGAAGGTGGCAAGAGAAATCTTCAAGGTATCAGAATAATCCAGGACTTTGAATATATTTTGTATTGCAGCAAGCCAAGCTTCAGCGATTCTCCAAAGAATTTTGGGGGGTTGAATCGCAAAAAGCGCTCCAAGGTTTGATCAAGAGAGGGAGGTGCAGGGGGTGGTAATGGATTATGAGTAGTATTTTGCAATGACCGAGAGAATTCCCCCAAGGCAGCGATGATTAATTCAACTTGGCTCGACCCCGGGGGTATTGGTGTCCCCGATGATTGTCCAAGGGGTGTCTGTTGGGGCGACTGGTTATCTTCCGAATTACCTGCCATCTGATCACACGAATGTGTTGAGTCAATGGCTCAACAATAAGAAGAAAAATCAATAAAACATCCTAACAAGAATATTAAGTGCAATAAATCTCTTATTCTAGGGAACATACAATTCATATTAATAAAACACAACTACATAACACGTGGAATAGAAAACAGGCAACATAGTCTTACAACAACATACATAAAACGAGGATACATAAATAGAGAAACAACGACAAAGAAGTCTTAGATACGAAGAACATGAAATAAGTATACTGCCACTATGGCCAATCACAAAGAACATACATAATCTAAACCACGATACCAAATGCAACCCTCAATCATCCCCCTCTTCCGAGGGTTCATCCCCCATCGGGTCATCCTCTTCAGTATTATCCGAAAGCACATGAACAAGGGCCCTAAGGCGATCACAAACTAGGACGTCCCTCACCGCTCGACGATCTCTGTCCTCTCGTACATTTCCTAATTCTTCCCTCAGCTCCCTATTCTTGGTACGAACGACCCTAGTCGCCGCATCAGACTCTCGCTCCCTGATCTCTCCATCAACGGAACGATGAAAATAACGATCTCGATCCTGCTCCAGGGTATGTACCACCCGATTAGGGTAGGAACCCCGGAGACGATCTCGGGACCACCTAATCCGCCCCGTAGAGATGGTGTTGTATACACCTGACGTGGACGTGACCTCTGATACATTATAGGACGAGGGGGCGATTCAGCTCGACCAATGATCACATCCCCACTCTCTCCTGCCTCACCGTTTGGCTGTCCAAAACCCGAGGTATTATAGCTTCCGTCACTTGCCATATCCTATCACAATCGAGAAAGGTAAGATAACATAATCAATCATGCAAGTTCAGTGATGAAGATATACTTATGTAGACACGACACTAGACTTCCGGGTCTAACCTTGCTTCTACACCTAGGGTCTGATACCATTTGTAACGATCCGAGTCCCCGAGTTTGGAACCTGAAGTGGGTCAATCCCGAGTTCGGACACGTGAACGGTACAACAAGGAATTTAAAACTAGACCAAAAATATGGAATCAAATTTACAACACAGGTTACGACAAGTAGTGACGACCAAACGATGATTGATAATAGATATATAAGTTATAGGATATATATACAACAAAAATGTCCATGGTTCAGTTCAAAGTATCCTAGATATATACATATAAAGAGACTTCAATACAAATAGTAGCCGAGGTTTAGCAAAATTTGAGGGGATCTAATCATGACATGTACTATCGACTCCTGCGAAACCTGTAACTGAAAATTTCGAACATGGAACACGTAAGTTGATTGATCAACTTAGTGAGGCTGGGTTCTTAAGACATATAACGAATGACGCAAGCAAATTTAAATTGTACACGTCTTATATAACCAATAAAACATAGATATTAATAAAGTAAACGACATAATCATTTATAATAATTGCATGTACCCAATTTGCTGAATGCCAACTTCTCTTACCCACCACGCAGATAAATCAAACACACCAGTAAGAAGCGACCTTACACAGACAGATGCATTGATAGTGTCTTTGCTCAGAAATTTGACTTCACGGACCAAGTATATCTCCATACTTGGCTCGTGAGTCGGGTTGCCGGTGAAATCAGGGCAACCTCGTAGACCTCGTCTGCCAAGATTGTCGTTGATCTACCGTCAACCAATTAATTGGGTCCACAGAAAAATAGATATGACAAACAAACATAGTAATTTCTATAAACATGCACGGTAATATGCATTTTTTTTAACCTTAAATGCATGAGTTCATCTCTTATTCAAATTCACAATACACTAATGATTAAAAATAATTCTAGTGAACCAACTTAACTCGCAATATGCATTATATAAATATACACGGTGATATTATCGAGCCACAATGCAATATGTAAAAAGGTGAAGATCAATAATATATATATTCTCGAGTGTGAGTGTATAGATTACAAATGATAGGGTCCTACTTGAGCATTATAGGATACCGTACAAGGTAGAAACTAAATACATTCGAGAGTGAGAACTAGTCTAACTTTCTAAGGTAGTCCGATTAAGAGCCTCGGATTGTGAGCACCTGGGAAAGCGTGTATGTCGTCATAAATGCTTGCTATATTTATAGTTGACAAGATGAGCTAGCTGAACCATCCACGGGGGAATATTTCTCGGCCCATAAGCCTGGGCCTGTGGTCGGCCCAACAGTAATCCTTGACCGTGAGCTTTAGTCTAGAAGATCGAATATAGCCAAGAAACCCCAAAAGTCGTCCTCCCATATTTTCGTGTTACTCACAATGTCCGGATCAGCTCTTCCGCTATTCAAAAATTCCCTGCATAAGGTGCCTATTATAGATCTCAGGTCAGCGACATTCGTTTGAAACGGAACATTGTCCTGGGGGATAACCGGAGGAGCTTCCGGTTGTTGAGCCGCTCGAGACAGATTATTGGGCTCATTGTTAACAGAATTTTGCATTCCAGTTACGTGAGAAGGCTCTCCTCGATTGTATGTATTTCGTCTCGTAGTAGGCAATTTTCGATCTAACACCCAAATAAGGCCGCCCCACGATGGGCTCCAATTGATCTTACAAGTTTTCGTAGGGGTTCAATGTGTGATATTATCGGGCCACAATGCAATATGTAAAAAGGAGAAGATCAATAATATATATATTCTCGAGTGTGAGTGTATAGATTACAAATGATAGGGTCCTACTTGAGCATTATAGGATGCCGTACAAGGTAGAAACTAAATATATTTGAGAGTGAGAAATAGTCTAACTTTCTTAGGTAGTTCGATTAAGAGCTTCGGAGTGTGAGCACCTGGGAAAGCGTGTTTGTCGTCATAAATGCTTGCGATATTTATAGTTGACAGGATGAGCTAGCTGAACCATCCACGGGGGAATAAATCTCGGCCCATAGGCCTGGGCCTGTGGTCGGCCCAACAGTAATCCTCGACCGTGAGCTTTAGTCTAGAAGATCGGATCGGGCAGACTGGAACCTGAGACCGATATTATGTTTCGGGGATCGGGATTCGTGATCTTCTACCCAGAGTATCCTATTTTCGACCCGCTACTAATTCCGCAGTGTGGAGAATCCAAAATATCCCTCATCATTCACCAATGTATTGTTTGATTGTCGGAAAAATGAAGGAAAGTCAATTTTTTTTTCTCTCACGTGGTGTTTGGATAGCAGGAAATGAAGTTAATATTTTACTTCAACTTTCCTACAGAAAATATTGTGACGAAAAAATCTCCCAACCAAATTGATGGGGAAATCCTAGAAAAATCCTGGAAAAATTTTATAGTAAATTGCAAAATACTGCTTGTACTTTGTATAACCATCAAAATTCCTATTTGTGATTTTTTTCTTATCGAAAGCCCCTTTGTGCTTATTTTTTATTAGCAAAAAAATAAACCTTTGAAGTCATATAACAATTATTCCCTCCACAAAATTACGCAAAAACACCCTTTTTACCCAAAAAATTATCAATAACCCCTTGTTAACTTTGAAGAATGATATAAATTCGATGACTAAAAAATATAAGACAGTGTCAAATTAACTTATAATAAAGTTAATATAATGAAAACGTGATTATTCATACACTATTTTATCAAGAAAGAGAACATAATTCATAATCAAACAAAAATATTATGTTCCTAAACTTTCTTAACAACCAAACAATTACAAAGAAAATAGTTTTCCTCACAACCAAACATGTTGAGAAAAATAATCTTATTTTTCTTTTCCTTTTCTTTCCTTTTCTTTTCCTATATTTTTTCCTCACTTTCCTGATAACCAAAGAAGCTACAATTCAATTGCAGTTATTTAACATATTTATACTACCCATATTGAGCATGATTGTAGCTCGTACTTACAAAAAAGGAACGTGAAGCTGACCATACTACATATCATGCAACAAGAGAAAGAAGAAAAAATACCCAAGTTAGCCAACTTTTTACCTTCTTTGCCATTGGTAATTATGTATCATATAGCTAGATTGAAGCATATACCAACTCATTTTGAAGTAACAATTAATTAGATGAAGAATTATATACTCTATTCATACGTGACATTTTTACTGAAGCAACTACCCCCCAGAGAAGATCATGATCTTGTCATATAGTATAGCGCGAGAGTAGTACTAGGATGGGTTACTCAAGCGAAGTCCTCGTGTTACGCCCTCATTTTGAACTCAAGGTGGTTGGATCAAATGTTAGTGGCTTGTGGCTCTCAGAGACGAAATTCAAGCTCGACTTCTATTAAAAATACCATACTGAGAAGGACCTATATTTAAGACACTATTTGGTCCGAACTGTAATTACACATATTAGTAGGTCAAAATGAGAAATCATTGGTACTTGTTTTGGAGTCCCTTTGTAATACACAGTTCTGTGTAGTATTTCATTAATTACATTATTACTTAATTTCTGATGTATTTAGTAATTTAAATTAAATTTTATTGTATTATTTTAACGCAAAAAGACATATATGTTTTTTGATACCATAGGATAAGTTGACTTGCACTTTTGGTACCATTGAATATGAAAATGTAAATTTGGTACCATAGGATAGGTTTTCATTGCAATTTTGGAACCAAACCCAATTTTTCTACAAAGTTAATGACAATTGACCCCCTACTAAATGCATAATATTCAATTTAACCCCTCGTGGTTTAAAAAGGAGCATTTTACCCCTTGAAATTTTGTAAAAATTTCACATCGCCTCCCTGATATTTTTATAGGTGGCACTTAATCCACTTTTATTATGATAATGTGATTTTTTACCCGTTGTGTTATGATAAATGTGGCAATTTATCCCCCTATGTTAAATAAAATAGTTTGCATACATACTATCAATTTCGGCAAGTGAGTTACAATCTCCGGCTGAAGGGGGTAAATTGCTTCATTAAAATTTTACAGGGGATAAATTGTATTTTTTCAAATTATAGAGGGATAAAATGAACATTATGCATTTCATAGGGGGTAAATTGCAATTAATTATGTAGAAAAATTGGGTTTGATACCAAAATTGCAATGAAAACAGTCCCATGGTACCAAATTTACATTTTCATATCTAATGGTACTAAAAGTGCAAGTCGGCCTATCGTAACAAAAAAGTAATTTTCCCTGTGTTAAAGTCATGCAACTGAGAGGACGTCCGTCCCGCAAACGTAATTCATCATAAATGGATTTTGAATATTGAAAGTGGCCATTGATATAGCCAGATAAATTTCTCCCTATCCACCACCACTATCTTCTTTTTCCGAAATTCTTTAAAATTGGGGTAATGCAAAATACTTCCTGTGTTATATAAACCTGCAAGAAACTACACTGTAAAATTTTATTACGCTAAACTTTCTTTTACTTTTAAAATTTTTGCAAAAAACACCCATTTGTAAAAAATAAGTCGTTTTGAATTTCAAGAAATGATTTTAAAAGTATTTTACGTGAAATTGTAAGAACCACCTTGAAGTATTTAAAAATATTTTTCTGAAATATGTCGATTCAAAACGACCTATTTTTTACAAACTGAATATTTTTTACGAGATTTTTAAAAGTACAAAAAAATTTGACGCAATAAAACTTTCATAGTAGTTTCTCGCATTCTCCCCTTTAAAAATATTAATCTTTCTTCACGAATGACTGAAAAGCAAAAGTTATTTCAAATTGCCGAAATTTTGGCATTTATCTTCTTGGGATCTTGGACTTCCGCTCAACTTTTCTTTATTGAATTAATGGGAAAGTAAAAATTAACGAGGACTTTCTATGCTTTTGTGTAAGAGTAGAAATTGAATTTTCAATAAGAAGAAATTAATGAGAGCGGATTTTCTATTACATATTATTGTCACATCTTTGTATCACACCAATATGTAATAGATATGTGTCATTCTCTCAAAATTGATTATATACCATATAATACATACTAATACTTAACATATGATTAAAGGTAATTAATTAAGAAATGATTGTAGAAAAGTAATTCAAAAAAATCTCTGCGTTTTAATAGTAGATATTATGTTTCCTTCTTCTCCACCATTCTTAATCATTTTTAATTTAAATTCATTATTGGTTTACTATCTCATTTACACCAATCTTACATTGTTCTATGTGTATTGCTAATCACACTTAATCATTTAAATTTTTGCCGCATATTTTTTGATAGTTCAATTGCAAAAATTAAGGTTATGATTCTTCAATTTTTTGTTCATTTAGCCTTTTAAAATGCATTAACGAAAACGTCTGAAAATTTTTGATAAAAAAAAATTGTATATGCGAGTATATCAAAACAAAAGAATGAAAAAAATGGCAGAATTTTGATTGAAAATTTTGAGAAGGGTTGAGAAGAAGGAGCCATAATATCTATCATAAAAATGTAGAGATTTTTTATAATTATCTTTTTTCATCAATTTCCCTGTTTAATTTACAATAATTCCTTATTTAATTACCATAAAAAATATGTCAAGTATTAGTGTATATTATTCAGTATATAATTAATTTCGAGAGGATGACATATGTCTATCATATATTGATGTGATACAAAAGTAAAATATCAATGTGTGATAGAAAATCCACTTCCGAAATTAAGTGCATGTGAAGGGTAGGAAACAAAAAGGCACAATGCCCCGAAGAAGCCCAGACGGGCAGCTTTATCTAAGAGAAAATTGAAGTTTTTTGAGATCGCGGGCAGAGAGAAGAAATCACTTTTCAGAATTGTGGAGGTGGTTAATTTCATTGGGGCTACAAAAAGGGAACGTGTGATGTAAAAAAAAGTTACACTTAATTGGTATGAGTTATGTATGTAGATTTTTACACGGTCTTTTTTATATATGTGATGTTGGATTCATAAGAAATTAACTAAATTCTTGTCTGGATTATTTATAGCTAGTGTTATTTTTTTTATGAATGGATATATTGAGATAATTATTCCTTCTGAATTATTGATTAGTTTGATATTTTTTTTTTGGTGGGGCGAGGGGTCCTTATGGCTAAGTTTTATTTATTAATATGTTGATTGATCACATTCCATCGAAATTTTTTCACTATTAGAAAAAGAACAAATTTCGATGGATTTTTTATTAAATCTGTTGATATGTACATATTTCGATCGAATTAGGCAGTTGAAATCAATATTTTGATGGAAATTTCGACGAGAATATTTTCCGTCGAAATCATCAAATTTCGACGAGAATATTTTTCGTTGAAATTTAATTTCGACGGAAAATGATTTTTGTCGAAATTTTCTAGTAAGTTCATATTTTTGACAGAATAATTTTCGATCGAATTTTTTTGCCAGTTAATTATAATTAAATTATACATTCGACAAACAATAATATAACATCCAAAAAATATTTTCATAAACATGATTCAATATTCAAAATATCTCAACATTGATCAAACAATTTATCCAAATACAAAATTATAAAAATCCAAATACCATAATAATATTACACAATCACAAATCCAACTAATTAATAACTCCAAGTACTATAAGACAATAGTAAGATGCGACATCAAACAATTAATCATTCAGCGTTTTGGGAACACAAGTGTCATTTGTCAACTAGGTTTCTAAAGTTGAAAGTCGGTCAAAAGTTACTGGATCAGTTGCAGCAGTATTTAAAGTATGTGTAGAACGCGTGGGACATACTTGGGAAGCTAGGCGTTAAAGTCCATAAACAGTCTACTTCTTTGACACACCTTGTGTCTCCGTCCATATCTAAAAGTTTAAAAGTGATGTTGTTCAAGTATTAATAAGGAAAAATAAAAATAAAAAACAAGTTAATTTGGCGGGATTAACTCTATCTTTCATCCATCCACATAGTAAACAAATATCCACAAAATTTAAATTCATTACCATGAGTTTGTCATTTTTTACTTGATTTCAATTTCTTCCCTACTGATTCAAATTTTGAAGACATCACTGTAAATATAATCTCCCATATTGATTTTACATTACTCTAAATATAATTTCCAATATTAATTAGTAAATACGAAAATATTCTTATATATAATCACATATTTGTTAATGCATTTTGCAATTATCAATGTTGACTTTCACTTAATGAGGGGGACAATTTACTATGGTGGCATAACTTACAAATGGTCAAGTGTGAGTTCCAAGTGGAGAACAATTTTCAAGTGAAGGCACAACTTACTATGGTCAAAATGCAAGTTTCAAGTGAGCTAAAGTTCCAAGTTTGGAAGACCTTTCAAGTTCACTTTGTGCACTATAAATAGGTGGCATCCTATTCATTTGAAAATTGGATCACAATGGATCACAAAGGGGGAATCACAAAATCAACTACAAGCAATATTCTCTTCTAGTGTTAGGCAGAAAATTGAGAGTGCAATTTTCAGAGTTCCTAAAAGAATCGAGAAATATTGAGAAGTGAGTTGTGAGTGTGAGTGTTTGTAAACACTTGTATTTTTTCTCCCTATAGTGAAAGTTTTGCAGCAACCCGTGGAAGTAGCCAGTTGGGTGAACCACGTAAATAATTGTGTCTATTTATTTTTGCTCTATTCGTTAAATCTGGTTGTTGGAATCCCTAACAACTGGTATCAGAGCCCAGGGATCAGCATATTCCGGGGGCATCCAGATTTGAGTAGGAGCAATGGCGGCAGATGAAGGGAAGATGAAACTCTAGAAGTTCGACGGTTCGGACTTCGGCTTTTGAAAGATTTGGGTCCAGCAAAGAAGATTCTTGGGATGCAAATCGCTAGAGATAAGCAAAAAGGGGTTTTGCAGTTATCTCAGGCAGAATACATCAGTCGTATTTTGCCAAGGTTTAAGATGGGAAGTAAGAATCCAGCGGATATGCTAAGCAAGGTGGTGACTATCGAAAATCTGAAGTTGTGCTCATCTTCAGTTGGTCTCCAAGAATAGCATGATCGAGATTGCCTGCCGCATTGACCAAGCTGTGAAGACGGATTGAAATCAGTCTTCAAGTGGGAGATTGTTAATGCATTTTGCAATTATCAATGTTGACTTTCACTTAATGAGGGGGACAATTTACTATGGTGGCATAACTTACAAATGGTCAAGTGTGAGTTCCAAGTGGAGAACAATTTTCAAGTGAAGGCACAACTTACTATGGTCAAAATGCAAGTTTCAAGTGAGCTAAAGTTCCAAGTTTGGAAGACATTTCAAGTTCACTTTGTGCACTATAAATAGGTGGCATCCTATTCATTTGAAAATTGGATCACAATGGATCACAAAGGGGGAATCACAAAATCAACTACAAGCAATATTCTCTTCTAGTGTTGGGCAGAAAATTGAGAGTGCAATTTTCAGAGTTCCTAAAAGAATCGAGAAATATTGAGAAGTGAGTTGTGAGTGTGAGTGTTTGTAAACACTTGTATTTTTTCTCCCTATAGTGAAAGTTTTGCAGCAGCCCGTGGAAGTAGCCAGTTTGGGTGAACCACGTAAATAATTGTGTCTATTTATTTTTGCTCTATTCGTTAAATCTGGTTGTTGGAATCCCTAACAATATTAAATTTCATATTGTCAATGTCAGAGACTCAAGACTCATGAGCAAACTTTATTCCATCGTGATGTTTGATTTCATATACTTAAAAGTTAAATTTTATGTTCACATCAGGTTTATTACTGAAGTTTCAAGCATGATTTCATATTACAATTTCTTGAAAGACACATCTTTCACATAATTTCTTGAAAATATGTTTGAGCCTATCTTGAGCTTTGCCAATTACAATTAAATTACGCATGTTCCTCCAAAGACATATCTGCTATAGTAGTTACATCACCACAATCGGAGCAACAAGGATTGGCCAAAGCTTCCATGTAGCAAATGTTTTCAATGTGATGTTTTTCATTCTTTAAACAAAGCTAGACATTGGCATTGCGGTCAAGGTATATCAATAAATGAGTAATTAATCCAAATTAAGTTAAGATATGAAAACTAATGAACATTTGAAAAAAAAACATGTATGTAAAATATCTCAAGCTGGTTTTCTTCGAAAAAATAACAAAAAAAAAAAAAAATATTATCGACATTTTTCAAAATAAAATAACTCCAAATTAATATTTTTAAAAAGATGAATTACAAAATTAATATTATTAGAAAAATTAATAACAAAATTAACATTGTTAAAAAATATGATTTTTTTTAATAAAACAAAAAATAAAATACTTTTACTTTGGTGGCATTTTGCATGAACTTAAACATCCACGGTCTTATTTGAAATGCTTATAGTCCCTCGGTTTTCTTTTTTAATAATTGAATAAATTAATATATTCTAATCACCTCTTTATAATTTATGGGCGACATATTATTTTAAATTTTTTTTTTTGTTAAAAACTAGTGGTTTTTGTCACAATCGGTGATTTTTGTAGCATATGTGTAATTAAGTAATGTGAGCCTGAAGTATAAGAGAAAAGAAACGGGGACAACTTCGGAAGATATCATACTATTAAAGAATATCTCTAATTGGAATGGAGGAGCAAAAACGTAAAATGATTTCAACGGAAAGAGGAATTGCATTAGTACTGCTCTCGAACTATGGAACAGTCCTATTAAGTACCAAAACTACTTTGATTTCGAAAATACACATTATATGCTATACACGAAGGAGCATTAGTATGTTTTGAAGCTTATATTTATTGTTGTTTTCAAATTCATATGCATGATCATTTCTGTCAAATTTAACGACACCTGACACATTTTCTTTTTCCATGAAATACTCGGGGAAATTCATCATGTGCCACGCATGCCATTAAATGACACATTTTTTTACATGTGATTGGCTCAGGCAATGAAAAACAGCAGCAATAAAATAATCTAATTATATTCCCTCAATTTTCTTTTTTAATAAATGAGTAAATTAATATCTCCTATTCACCTTTCCCTTAATTTCATACGACATATTTTTTAATTTTTTATTTTGTTAAAAGGTCATTGGTTTTTTCTATCAGTTGTTTTTGTAGCAATGGAGAAATTGAAGATGGAGTGTTTGAAGTATAAGAAAAAAGAAAAGGGGAAAGTTTCGGAAGAAATCATGCTTTCTCAATCGACCATTGTCCCTCCTTAAATTATGTTCCTCCAAAGACAGATCTCCTATAGTAGTTAGACCACCGCAATCGGAGCAACAAGGATTGACCAAAGCTTCTATGTAGCAGATGTTTTCATTTTTCAATGCGATATTTTTCATTCTCTAAATGAAGCTCGACATTTTCATTGCGGGTAAGGTATGTCTATAAATAAGTAATTAATCCAAATTAAGTTAAGATATGAAAACTAACGAACATTTAAAAAAAAACATGTATGTGAAATGTCTCAAGCTGATTTTCTACGAAAAATAACAAATAAAAATATTATCAACATTTTTCAAATAAAATAACTCAAAAATTAAAATTTTTAAAAGATAAATTACAAAATTATTAGTGTTATAAAAGATTAATAACAAAATTAAAATTGTAAAAAAAGACTATTTTTATAATTAAAAAAAAACTTTTACTTTGGTGGCATTTTGTATGAACTTAAGTACAAGTTATGAAATTTAAACACTCATAAAAATTTTTGTATTCCTTCAGTATTCTTTTTTAATAACTGAATAAACTAGTATCTCCTAATTACCTTTTTATAATTTTTGGACGACATATTATATATATATATATATATATATATATATATATATATATATATATATATTTTTTTTTTTTTTGTTAAAAGCTAGTGGTTTTTTGTGAGAATTGGTGTTTTTGTAGTATATGAGTAGATAAGGAATGCGAGTTTGAAGTATAAGAGAAATGGCACTTTTTTTTTTTTGAGATTGTGAATATATTGTTACATCAAACATTATATCGAATCGAAACATTACAATGATATCAAAGTAAATTAATTGCTAGTATTAAACTAGAGAAAAACTAGTATGAAACTAGAGAAAATACCCACATTCGTGGGAGTTGAACCCAAGAACTCCTGGTCATGAAGCCTCATCCTTAACCTCTTGGCTAAGGCCTCATCGACAAGAGAAATGACACTTGGAAAACTCCGAAAGAATTCATACTAGTAAACAGTACCTCTAATTGGAATGGAGAAGCAAAAACGTCAAATTATTTCAACTGAAATAAGAATTGGATGAATTCTGCTCTCGAACTATGGAACACTCCTATCAAGTACTAAAACTACTTTGATTTCGAAAATACACGTTATGCACATAGGAGCATTAGTAAATGTTTTGAAGCTTATATTTATTGCTTTCTTCAAATTCATCTGGATGATATATTTCTCTCAAATTTAACGACACCTGACACATTTTCTTTTTCAATTATATACTCGTGGAAATCCATCACGTGCCACGCACGCCATTAAATGACACATTTTTTGTTCGTGATTGGCTCGTGAAACGAAAAAGAGGCAGCAATAAAATAATCTAATTATATTCCCTCAATTTTGTTTCTTAAAAAAAGAGTAAATTAATATATCCAATTCACCTTTCTATTATTTTCGTACACATGTTATTTTAGTTTTTTTGTTAAACGATTAGTGGTTTGTTCTGTCCGTTGGAGTTTTTGTAGCAATAATGGAGAAAATAAAGGAGGAGAGTTTGAAGTATAAAAGAAAAGAAGTGGGGAAAGTTTCAGAAGAAGTCATGCTTTCTCAATGCATTTTTTTAGGTATACAAATTAATCGATTTAAACACATTACATCTTCTTCTAATCGAGCATTGTCCCTCCTTTAAATTATGTTCCTCCAAAGACATCTCCTATAGTAGTTAGCTAACTACTACTATAGGCAACCCCTTATTAAAAATGGCTAGACAAGCCGTCTCCAATAAGTTTTAGCCTCGAATAATTCAACCGACTACATTATTAGAGTATTTGGGAACAACTCAATAATTTTTGAATAGAAATAAACAATGGCCACGGCTCTTTAGAATTTATTTTCCTTTTCCTTTTGCCCTTTTATTTGTAATTTTCCTTTTTCCCCTTTTCTTCTTTCTTTTTTCCCCTTTCCCCTTTCTCTCTTTTCTCTTTCCCAGAACAGAGACACTCACGTACGCGACACTCTTTACAAATAAGCTCACTCACGTACGCGACACTCTTCTCCACCGCCGTCTACGTTCCTCCACCGTCAATTGCCGTCCGCAACCCCTATCCTCCGCCGTCAATTGCTGTCCTCAATCCCTCTCCATCGATTTCTATTTAATCTCATTTTTGTTGAATACGCTTCGATTTTGTGAATTAAATGCGGTTGTGTTACACTACAAGAAAATGGGTCTTTAGAAACGGTAATTTTTGTTGGTGAAGCCTCGATTTTTGTTGGTATTCAAGTATAGCGACGGATTTTTTCCGTTAGATATTTTGTGTGTGAAGGCTCCATAGGTAAATAGAGTGACGGAATTATTCCGTTGGTGAATATAGCGACAACATATTTTCCGTTAGTATATTTCCGTTGGTAAATATAGCGACAACATATTTTCCGTTGGTATATTTCCGTTGGTGAATATAGTGACAGTTTTTATTTCCATTGGAATCATACGTTGCTGAAGACCTCTTTTTTTGTAGTGTTAGTTTCAGTTGAAATTATCGCTTCGATATTGTCAAATGAGTAGCTGTAATGCTAGTTTCAGCTGAAATTATTAATTTGATGTTCTTATTTGTGTATTTGCTTTTTGTAGCGGCTGATTATCACTACGTTTTGATGCTGCCCAAAAAATGATTTATATGCTGGTCGAATCTGGAACGTCACCAAACGCGCAATCGGTGTCGAAATCAATAAGCAGGTATACGCCTTCTCATTGTTCAGAATTTCTGTTTCTTCAATCTTATTCGTGAGTTTTGTAATTTTTAATTATTTAATGTATATATGTGTTACTAATTTCTGCTTTCTGTAATTTTTGTTTCATTGCTTGTTATATTGTGAAGTGTTGCCTCGTTTAGTATGCTTTTCATTAATAATTAATTTCATGCTTAGAAGCAAACATACTTTTAGAGTTTTTAGGAAAATTGACTACATATTGAGATAGAGAAAGTTTGATTGTCATATTTTCAACTTTATGACATTTTTAGAAGAAATAATTTCTAAAGTGTCTTCATATGAGACTATGATTTGAGAATACACTAGGAAGTGGACTTTTCTTTTGTGAATTTTGCGACTGCATAGTTTTCTTCATTAATTTCGAATTTTGTTGTTTATACTATTCATTTGCAAAATGTCTACACATCATTTCTCTCTTTGATAATTACCATTGTTGAAGCCTCCTTCTTGTGGTTAAAAGAAATCATTCATCAGAACTGAGATTTTATGAGGAGATATTAATATTGTTGGTTATGGTCATAATCATATATAGTGTGTTGGCTGCTGAGTTCGAGTAATTGAAGGTTGTTTGTGTTGCTTAAAAGTTTGAAATGCAAAATGTTAATCACTTCTTTATTAAGAGTATAATTACTAATATCATTATGTTATTATAGTATGTTTCAAGAATTAGGATCCTATACTTTAAGGCTGGTGTTTCTTTTTATGTCCCCTAATCTTGATAAGTTATGCAAATGTTCTATGGCTCACAGATGATAGACCCTTATCTCTTCCAGCAGAGAGTTTAATTCAGTGTCTGATGATCCACCTTTTTGGACAGCCCTTTTTGCCATATCTCCTAATTTTTGTGCTCGGCTTCTAATCGTCTCAGATTCTTCCCCAAGCATGAGCCGAACAACTGCATTCTCTATATTTTCTCCCTTTATAGGCTCACTATCCTTTGTTCTTTCAGTCCACTCCTGAGCACCTACTGGGTCCTGAGGACCTCTACCACCAACTTTTCATTGTAGAATTTCCTCTTAAAAGTATAAACTTTGAATTCTTGTTCTTTTTAAGTTTTTAAAATCTTGACATATGTTGTGGTATCATATAAAGTAAGTCTTTTAACCTCAGTGCCACAAATGTCTTTGTCGTTGTTGAAACTGAATTTATACCCAAATTAGCTGAAATCGTTTGACTGCACTCTATATGAAGCACAACTTTTACTTTGCACTACTCTTTATCAGTTCCTCTAGTACATCTCTGTTTGCTCAGAGTTTATTGTTTATTGTTGCCTTTATTTTAACATGTGTATTTGTGGTTACCTGACTTTACATTTGTTTTATTACCGATTTTCTTGAAATCAGTTTTTGGATTATCACTAATCATTATTTGCTATGAATTAAGAGTAAGTAATGACCATCATCTTATCTCATCTCATCTATTTCTAATTTATTATTACTTGTTACTACCATCTGGGATCCATGAAAAATGTGCAGTCAAAGGTGATTAAATTATTTCAAAAGTCTCAATGACTTATACTTTCAAGCATTGGCTACAATAATAGATTGATCAGAGTCTGATTATAATTGAATTGAATTGTATAGAGGTTCTGTGC
The DNA here is from genome assembly GCA_003313485.2 of Penstemon barbatus. Classification (NCBI taxonomy): domain Eukaryota; kingdom Viridiplantae; phylum Streptophyta; class Magnoliopsida; order Lamiales; family Plantaginaceae; genus Penstemon; species Penstemon barbatus. Next base: position 64,973,212 of record CM064884.1, on the reverse strand, counting down.
AATTGCATTGAGTTGTACGAATACTTAAAATCTAATAATTAAGTGGTGTTTGTTAACAAATTTAGTTATATGCAAATCCAGCTGCTACAATTAATATAAAGATCCCCTGCTTCCATTTTTTAATTCCTTTATTTCTTTAGATGTACTTATTTGTGTATTTTTTGTTTATTTTTGCTGTGCATGTTTGCTGATTTGTGCTAACAGAAATGTTTTATTTGAAAATTGCAGTTCAGATATAGAAGAATTCATGAAATTATCATAGTTGGTGTGTTCTTTCCTTGTATTTTCAAGCAGGTACAATCTTAAACCCAGTTCTAAACTTTCAAGCCTCATCAAATTTTAGGCACTAATTTTCCCACATTTAGTTCCAAAATTCGAATCTTTTAGCCAAAATTTTTCATTAAACACAAATTCTTGGTAAGTTCCTTATTTGATTAATGGTGCTTATGATTAAATTAGACTAGAGAATTCTCGTGGATTCGTTCAGTTGATTTACAGTTTTAGTTCTTTGGATTGCTTGTTATGTATAAATTAACTTGAATTGTTAAAATATTTTGAATTCCTTAGAAATTAGTATGACATGATATGGTAAAGTATAGTGTTTATTATGTTCACTTTTTGTTCTCATTGAATTAAGTTGTGAAAGAATATATCCCCTTATGTTTAATTTGTCTTTTATAGTTTATTGATTTTTGCAATTTTTTTTATTTGCATATTTGATTTCATCCATTAATGCAGGTGTTAAAATATGACAAGGGATGCTCGGGCTAAAGTGAAAGTAGTATAAACCGTTGGGTTTTGATTTTAGGGGAAGAATTAATAAAAAAAAATAGACTTTAGTGGAAGTTTTTACTCGTTTTAATGCAATATTTACATTTTGGTTATTGGACTAGAAAATAACATAAAGTAGACTGATGATTATATTTTGAGATATTTTGTTTGTATGGGATGCTTTAGTAAATGGTACGAGTACGTGTGATTCTAATAATTATATATCATATTATTTTCTTTAAATTTATATTGAAAAAAGCCTAATTATCAAAAAAAAAAAAAAAAAAAAAAAAAACCATCAATTAAAAGTATGAAAAAATAGCTCGGTTTGTATGGGAGAATTTAGGCTACACATCTTTGGTTGATATACTTTGGCCACGGCTTCTTTGGCTGAGGCCAAAGAATATTGGCCACGGCTTCCACCATTTAGGCAAGTTTTGGCTACGGCTCTCTAGGCCAAGGCCATTAGGGGTAGCCAATGCATTGGCCACGCTATTTAGCCGAAGCCAAAGTTTTGGCCACCCTCACTACAAAGTCGATCAGTTAGCCGTAGTAAGGCCGTAGTCAATTTGCATTGGCCACCCTAGATGTGTATTGGCCACGGTTAAGAGCCGTGGCCAATACTAGTAATTCTTGTAGTATAGACCACCACAAACGGAGCAGCAGGGATCAAAGCTTCTATGTAGCGAATATTTTCAATGCAATGTTTTTCATTCTCTAAACGAAGCTTGATATTTTCATTGGGGAGATCAAGGTATGTCTATAAATTTCATTGGGGTCAAGGTATGTCTATAAATGAGTAATTAATCCAAATTACGTTAATGTTGGGATTCGGTAAGATAAACAGCCCTAGGCACAGCGGAATATAAAACTTTTAGGGCCTCTTAAAGAATCTTGCCAGGATATTCTCTAGTTGTATATGTATGAATGTAATTAAAACGATAGTATAAGTTTTCTCGTTTATACATATCTCCTTGCAAATCCTCGGCTAGCAAAACGAGCTCTGAATTCTGCTCCAGCAAAATCGATCCAGGCTTCTCAGGAGCGCCCCACGTGTTGCGCCTCTACGAGTTGATACACCACAATATCACGAAAATAATATATCTCGATCAGCTAGAACACAAGATATATTATAAACTTGGAATTTGGAACGATTTGGAACAAGATCGAAAAACGAAAAATTCTTCCTTGCACAGGAAGGGGTTCGGCCGATCACACAGGGAGAGGGAGAGAGTTTTTGCTCTTGCTTAATTTTTGCTTAAGGAGTTGTGTGAAAAAATAATTATAAGATAGCTACTTATAGTTATCTCCCTAACCTAGTCCTATTAGGACTAGGTCTTCTCTCTCCTACATGGGTCATGGCCCTCTTTAATTAGAAGACTTAGTCTCCTAATTAATTCATGGCCCAGTTAATTAATTTGACCAGGCCTAATTTAATCTCCCAATTAAATAGCCCAATTAATTAACTTAAAATCCCATTTAATTAAATCAGACTCCAAGTCTATTTAATTAAATTCCTTTCTAATTAATTAAATCCAACTTAATTAATTAATCCACAAATTAAATTCCAATTTAATTTATGATCCTGATCCAATTCCAATTGGATCCCATTTTGTTCCAATTGGGTCGACCCACCTAATATAATCGACCCAGTCGATTTTTCCACCCAGTCGACTCGGTCGTTCTTATTTCCTCGCTTTCGCTACTTGTGTATTGTGTATGCCCCCGTAGGTTCACCACATAATTGGCCGTGGGTTATAATTAAATATTATTTAATTATTCGAGTAAGACTTACTCTAAATCAATCGAACACTCTGTCGATTGACCATTCCAAAATTAGCACCCCTGCCAATTTGGGAATTCTCCCACACTCCACGGTCGATGTCCAGCCACAAGCCCATGGAGCCCAATCACTGGTGAATTAATTCAGTGAACCTTTTATCATTTATAATTTCCATATACAACATAATCTCTCCATCGATCAATCTCCCAGTCGAGACTTAAGGGTATGGTCTTTCATCGGATTACCTTTTTCTTTTGTCTTGACCTTATGTACTCTGGTCTCGAAATAAATTCTCTTTGACTTAATCTTTATGAGCTACTTACATAAAGTCGTCAGATACCTTGGCCAAGGATTTTACTAGAATTAATTTCTCACAGAAATCCATAGGAGAATTTCCCAACCTATCAAGTCGGGTCAATGGATCCTTTGTTGATGATATGAGTCTGCATACGAGTTCCTCTATACCCAACATGAGTCCACAGAGACTTTCTGGCGATCCCCAGTCAGTCGGAACTTATATCAAAGTATAGACGTTCTCGCACCAGATAAACCCTATCACCTCAAGTAGTTAGGGATCGTTCCTCGTATACTATTATAAATATGGAATAACTTCAACCCCGATATGCGACTACCGCTTCCATGGTGAGTTATTTCCTTTTGGGGTATTCAGTGCGCTTGCCATCCCAGCAAGCCACCCACTTATGTGTATCGACTATCCCAGTCACGCTCGTGGACCCCAGCGTCCTCCAGTTCATCGGAGTATACACAACAGTGAGAGTCTAACCGAATCCAATGATGTCCTATCTCGATTGGATTCTACGACTCTTGAATATGTTCTAGATCACGGCCTTAGAGATCAGTCCACGGGTTGTCCCATAGCCCTGTGATCTAAGGACTTCTATCCTTATGCGTAGATAATTATTACATAAGATAAAAATGACCATTTAATAAAGTGCATTCATTAATCGAAATTGAATAGTTCCGCATTTATTACAATAAATACTAGCCATACAGCTGGCTTGTAGGACACTATTTCTATCAATCTCCCACTTGTCCTAAAGCCAGTCTTTTATGTTCTTGAGTCCCATCTTATGCAGATGTTTCTCAAATGCCTTTTGAGGCAGAGGCTTCGTTAGCGGGTCCGCCGTATTATCTTCTGAGTCGACACGTTCCATCTTAATGTCTCCTCTACCAATGATATCTCTTATCACGTGGTATCGTCTTTGTACGTGCTTGGATTTCTTATGAGATCTCGGCTCCTTTGCTTGCGCTATTGCCCCATTGTTATCACAGAAGATAGTAATGGGCTCAGCGATGCTAGGTATCACATCCAATTCCTGGATGAAGTTCCTCATCCAAACACCTTCCTTTGCTGCATCACTCGCAGCAATGTATTCTGCTTCGGTGGTTGAATCCGCGGTTGTTTCTTGCTTGGAGCTCTTCCAGCTAACCGCACCACCATTGAGGCAGAACACGTATCCTGATGTCGACTTGAAGTCGTCTACATCACATTGGAAGCTCGAGTCTGTATAGCCTTCCAATTTCAATTCTCCTCCACCGTATACCAAGAACAATTCCTTAGTCCTTCTCAGGTACTTCAGAATTGCCTTTACGGCTATCCAGTGCTGCTCACCTGGATCAGACTGGTAGCGACTTGTAACGCTTAAAGCGTACGCTACGTCTGGTCTTGTACATAGCATACCATACATTATGCTTCCTATCGCGGATGCATATGGTACTCGAGACATATTGCTTCTCTCTTCTGGCGTCTTTGGGGCCATAGACTTAGAGAGTGCAATCCCATGTCTCATTGGAAGCAATCCTCTCTTGGATTCTTCCATACTAAATTTTTTCAAGATTTTATCTATGTACTGGGATTGGGAGAGGCCCAGCAGTCCTTTTGATCTATCTCGGTAGATCCTTATACCTAGTACAAAGGATGCATCTCCCATATCTTTCATCGAGAATTGTGTAGATAACCATGCTTTAGTTTCAGACAATGCTTTCACATTGTTTCCAATGAGAAGAATGTCGTCAACGTAAAGCACCAAAAATTCAACTGTACTCCCACTGATCGTCTTGTACACGTAAGGTTCGAACATGTTCTTGATGAATCCAAAAGTTTGGATTGTCTCATCAAAACGAATGTTCCAACTTCGGGAAGCTTGCTTTAGTCCATAAATGGACCTCTGGAGTTTGCACACCTTGTGTTCATCTCCTTTGGATGCATATCCTTTTGGTTGCTCCATGTAGATCTCCTTATCAATGTCCCCATTGAGAAAGGCAGTCTTTACATCCATCTGCCATATCTCGTAGTTATACCACGCAGCTATGGCCAGCAAGATCCGAATGGATTTGGGCATTGCGACGGGCGAGAAGGTCTCCTCAAAGTCGATACCTGGTCTTTGAGTGTATCCTTTTGCCACTAGTCGCGCCTTGTAGGTAATCACCTCTCCGTTCACTCCAAGCTTTCGCTTATAGATACACTTGCAACCCACGGGAGCCACTCCCACTGGTGGATCTACCAAGGCCCATACCTTGTTTGAGTGCATGGAGTCCAATTCGGATTCCATGGCTTCGCACCACTTTCCCGAGTCTATGTCTAGCATAGCCTCTTCGTAAGTCCTTGGGTCGGTTAGAGACTGTCCAGTCTCATGCAGCAGACCGTAGTACCTCTCGGGTTCTCTACGTTGTCTTTCTGACCTACGAAGTATCGGTGTACTTTCTGGTGCACTTTCATGCTCATATTCTCCCACTGCCTGTGGTGACGGGTCAGTTCGATCGACCTCTTCGGCCTTTTCAGCTTCGGTGACCTCATCTAGTTCTACGTTATTTTCTTTCTTGTCCACCAAGAAATCCTTCTCCAAGAAGTGAGCGTTCCTCGAGACAAACGTTGTTTGTCTTGTAGGATCGTAGAACTCGTATCCTATTGAGATTTCTGGATACCCCACGAATTTGCACAAAGTGGATTTAGTTTCCAATTTATCTCCCACTAGCTTTTTAACGTAAGCGGGAGATCCCCATATGCGCATGAATGCGTATGAGGGTGCCTTGCCAAACCATAATTCGTATGGTGTCTTTTCTACAGATTTAGAAGGTACTATGTTTAGTATCTTCGTTGCCGTGAGGAGGGCATGTCCCCAAAATGAAAGAGGTAAGTCAGTGGCACTCATCTTTGATCGAACCATGTCCATCAAAGTTCGATTCCTTCTCTCTGCTACTCCATTTAATTGGGGTGTTGCAGGAGGAGTCCACTGCGATAATATTCCATGCTCTACAAGATAATTTAGAAATTCGTTACTAAGAAATTCTCCACCTCGGTCAGAACGAAGAGCCTTTATCGTATGACCAAGTTGATTCTCTACTTCCATCTTGAATTCTTTAAATTGCTCAAAGGCTTCAGACTTGTGTTTCAACAAGAACACATATCCATAACGACTAAAGTCGTCAGTGAAAGTGATGAAGTAGTCATAGCCACCTCGGGCGCCTTTTCTTAGTGGTCCACATACGTCAGTATGTATTAAGTCCATTGTTTGCTTGGCTCGATCAGGGTTTCCCTTAAACGGCAACTTAGCCATTTTACCCTTTAATCATGGTTCACATGTTGGCATTTCATCAATGCGATTGATTTCAATCGCGCCAGATGATGCTAACTTTTGAATCCTAGACTTAGATATATGTCCAAGTCGAGCGTGCCATAATTGGGCAGATATTTCATTATCTTGTTTCCTTTTGTTCTGTTGTACGTGCATGACTAACTTAGGCGGTTTTTATTATGTAAAGTCAATAATTCAATGTACCAAACGAAAAACTAAAACAGGAGCTTTTATAAAATCAACACTATACATTAACATGAATAAAAGTTTTTCATTAAATAACTAGGTACATGAATGAAAGTTTCCTAATGACTTTATCAAACCACCTAAATCTACTTTTGCCTACGGCCTTGGTAGCAGCTCCAGCTCCATTGCCTTATTCAAGGATCCAATCCTCAGGCTCCAGTTTCCTTAATGCTCCCATCACCTACAAGGATGAGAACTCCAGTCAGTGTCTAACACCAAAAATGCACAGTTAATTGTAAAATTAACTTCAACAAGGAATATACCTGTTCGAACTCTCCATAGGTTCGAATTTAATCCTTTCCCTTGACCTTGTGCAGTAAGGAGCTCTGGTTTCCATTTGCTTTGGCTTTGAACACCGCCCAGTCCTTTCGCCAACCCTCGCTTTCTTTCCAAAAGAAGCTTCGTGTTCCTCGAGCATTTGTCGCAGGACATGCACAGTGATCTCTCACCTCTGGAGATTCAAGTCCGCGATAAATCGGTCATATGATCTAGGAAGAGATTGTAGAATGAGATCTACTCGGAAATCATTGTCCATCACGACACCCATATCATCGAGCTCAGACAGAAGTCGAATCATCTTGTGTACGTGGATTCCGACAGGAGTTTCCCTTCTCTTTCTTGCTTGCAAGAGTTCCCTCGTGATCGCGAATCTACGACGACCATCTCTAATCCCATAAAGGAATTTGAGATTCGAGAGAATCTCTTTCGCGGATGCCATATGCTCATGTTGTAAACGCAGATCAAGTGACATATATTCCAACATGTATTCACGAGCTAAGCCATCATCCAGTTTCCATTTGGTGATGCTTTTACGGAGCTCATCAGGAACGTCATGTGAAATAGTAATGGGTGGTGGCACAGACAAAACATAGGATATGTTTTCAGCTTCAAATAATCCATTCAAATGATGTGTCCATAAATGCAAGTTGGGTCCAGTTAAAATTTTACGTTCAAGTGATGAGATGGACAAATCTCTAAGTGCTCTAAGCTCTTTTGACATCATATCTATAAAATGACGATAGAAGAAATAAATACTCGAAAGATTAATTTAAAATGCACAATTTACAAACATGGTTTTTATTTGTAAATTACTCCCACTATTTTAATCAAAATCTTATGCCTCCACATAAGTTTCGGGAATTTAAAATGTCCTAGCGGGCTTAAGGCCCAAATGCAATCTCCTAGTACCCACGACTCGTTGGCCATACTATTTGATTCACTTGGTGGTCGAATACGTCGACGGTTAACCATCGCAGCTAACCCTTAAGTTCATTTAGCCTCGGTTTTTGATATGGACCCACGACTCGTGAGACATCCATACTTACTAGCGTTAAATCATGTCCAATACTCGTGGAGAGAAATAGTTCAATCCTAGACGCCCCACGACTCGTGAGACAGCGCCTAAAACCTTGCTATCCCCTCCCTTGGCACTATACTCGTGCATCGAGGCAATAGACATATCATCTTCCTATAGCTCGACCCACGACTCGTGAGACATCGAGATATATTCGTACAATATGCCTAAGACCTAGTAATTGGATAGGCTCGGACCATAGACTCCATTCATATGCGCCCGTTATTCGATTTAATATTATAATTGAATTTTAAGTTCAATTGGAGGTTTTAAAGTTTTCTTGTGCGAGGTCTCATCAGATTATGCTTATCTTGTTTACGTGATCTATTCTAAGCATGCATGACATACATCAAAGAATAATAGTAAACATACATCACCTAGCAGGATATGATTGATCGATTGCCCATCCTATGCGATTCATCACGAGCCAAGTGATGAATCAATTGGTCAGTCTAGGGTGGAAATTAAATGTCCTAAACTATTACAATTTTCAAACCCATACATCATGGGCCTTCTTGTAATATCCAGCTTGATTGGGCCTCCATGTAATGAATTGGGCCTCCATGTCCTCCAAGGTAAATGGGCCTCCATGCGGATCTTCAAGTCTTCATGAGGTCTTCTTGGCTCCAAGCCTAATCTAAGCCTAGCTTACATAATTTAAATGGTCCTATTCTATTACATTCGTTTGCGCAGGCAAGGGCACCAATCAGGCCCATTTAATTACAACCCAAAATTAAATAAACCAAAACTACACAGGGCTTAAGGGCACAATCGATCAATCCACACATTCACTCAAGAACATGCATAAATTCACACAAGGGCATAAATGTAAATTTACCGGCTTCATTAATTTTAATTCGCAAAAATTCATCCAAGTTAATTAATTTTGAATTAACAATTAATCTCTAAGATTAATTAGCTCTTACTTGAGCTCTAAGTAATCTACAATTCTTATCTTGATTAAATTGGTTAATTAAGGTAATCTAAATCTCTAAGATTCTTACCTTATCCAAAACTCTAAGTTTCCCAAAATTCCCAAATCTCCAAGATTCTCAAGATAATCCTATTTTGACTAGATTAGTTTAATTAAGGTAGTGTTCACATCTAACAAGATAACTACCTTATCCAAAAAACTCTAAGTTTCCTAATCTTCCAAAATTCTCCAAGATTTTCAGGACTTTCAAAATAGGCAGAATTAGAGTCCAACCAAAAATCAACCATACGAGGCCAATCGAAGACTGCCACGTGGACAACATACGCGTGGACACGAAGTCCGCGCGTGGCTGTTCGCGGCAGCCGCTGCTGCGCGTGACAGCGTGCGGCAGCGCGCGGCTGCACGTGACAGCACACGGCTGGTAGCCTGTAGGCTGCTGCCGTGCGCTGCTCGCGCGGCCAGCGTGCTGTTCGCACGCTACCGTGGGCAGCAGCACGCGGTGGCCGCCCAGCCGCGGTGCGCTGCCGCGCACCGCCGCGTGCCACCGCGATTGGATCCAATAAAAAAAATTATATTTTTGTTTCTTCGATTACTTATGATTTAATTAAACAAACCCAGTCAATTAAATCCCAATCCAAAAATAAAACTCACATGATAAAATTTTCGAACCCAAAATTAAACATTAACTCCAAGTTAATTAAACACACGTCCTATAACATGCAAAGTTAAAGAACTAGCCACATAAATCAAACATATGATTTATTAAACACAGAATTTGCAAATTCATATATATACAAAGCCTAGAGTTGGCTCTGATACCACTGTTGGGATTCGGTAAGATAAACAGCTCTAGGCACAACGGAATATAAAACTTTTAGGGCCTCTTAAAGAATCTTGCCAGGATATTCTCTAGTTGTATATGTATGAATGTAATTAAAACGATAGTATAAGTTTTCTCGTTTATACCTATCTCCTTGCAAATCCTCGGCTAGCAAAACGAGTTCTGAATTCTGCTCCAGCAAAATCGATCCAGGCTTCTCAGGAGTGCCCCACGTGTTGCGCCTCTACGAGTTGATACACCACAATATCACGAAAATAATATATCTCGATCAGCTAGAACACAAGATATATTATAAACTAGGAATTTGGAACGATTTGGAACAAGATCGAAAAACGAAAAATTCTTCCTTGCACAGGAAGGGGTTCGGCCGATCACACAGGGAGAGGGAGAGAGTTTTTGCTCTTGCTTAATTTTTGCTTAAGGAGTTGTGTGAAAAAATAACTATAAGATAGCTACTTATAGTTATCTCCCTAACCTAGTCCTATTAGGACTAGGTCTTCTCTCTCCTACATGGGCCATGGCCCTCTTTAATTAGAAGACTTAGTCTCCTAATTAATTCATGGCCCAGTTAATTAATTTGACCAGGCCTAATTTAATCTCCCAATTAAATAGCCCAATTAATTAACTTAATCTCCTATTTAATTAAATCAGACTCCAAGTCTATTTAATTAAATTCCTTTCTAATTAATTAAATCCAACTTAATTAATTAATCCACAAATTAAATTCCAATTTAATTTATGATCCTGATCCAATTCCAATTGGATCCCATTTTGTTCCAATTGGGTCGACCCAGTCGACCCACTTAATATAATCGACCCACTCGATTTTTCCACCCAGTCGACTCGGTCGTTCTTATTTCCTCGCTTTCGCTACTTGTGTATTGTGTATGCCCCCGTAGGTTCACCACATAATTGGCCGTGGGTTATAATTAAATATTATTTAATTATTCGAGTAAGACTTACTCTAAATCAATCGAACACTCTGTCGATTGACCATTCCAAAATTAGCACCCCTGCCAATTTGGGAATTCTCCCACACTCCACGGTCGATGTCCAGCCACAAGCCCATGGAGCCCAATCACTGGTGAATTAATTCAGTGAACCTTTTATCATTTATAATTTCCATATACGACATAATCTCTCCATCGATCAATCTCCCAGTCGAGACTTAAGGGTATGGTCTTTCATCGGATTACCTTTTTCTTTTGTCTTGACCTTATGTACTCTGGTCTCGAAATAAATTCTCTTTGACTTAATCTTTATGAGCTACTTACATAAAGTCGTCAGATACCTTGGCCAAGGATTTTACTAGAATTAATTTCTCACAGAAATCCATAGGAGAATTTCCCAACCTATCAAGTCGGGTCAATGGATCCTTTGTTGATGATATGAGTCTGCATACGAGTTCCTCTATACCCAACATGAGTCCACAGAGACTTTCTGGCGATCCCCAGTCAGTCGGAACTCATATCAAAGTATAGACGTTCTCGCACCAGATAAACCCTATCACCTCAAGTAGTTAGGGATCGTTCCTCGTATACTATTATAAATATGGAATAACTTCAACCCCGATATGCGACTACCGCTTCCATGGTGAGTTATTTCCTTTTGGGGTATTCAGTGCGCTTGCCATCCCAGCAAGCCACCCACTTATGTGTATCGACTATCCCAGTCACGCTCGTGGACCCCAGCGTCCTCCAGTTCATCGGAGTATACACAACAGTGAAATGATGTCCTATCTCGATTGGATTCTACGACTCTTGAATATGTTCTAGATCACGGCCTTAGAGATCAGTCCACGGGTTATCCCATAGCCCTGTGATCTAAGGACTTCTATCCTTATGCGTAGATAATTATTACATAAGATAAAGATGATCATTTAATAAAGTGCATATATTAATCGAAATTGAATAGTTCCGCATTTATTACAATAAATACTAGCCATACAGCTGGCTTGCAGGACACTATTTCTATCAGTTAAAAGCATCTCTAATGACTAGTGGGGGGAAGGGGGAAAAAAATTCATCTCTAATGACTTGGGGGGAGAGGCTATACTGACTAGAGGGACCTTGGAGGGACCCTGGACTGGAGGGAGGGGGAGGGGGAGCTTCTCCCATCCATGCCCCCTCTCTCACAGGCTTTTTTATTTTATTTTTTATTTTTTTTATTTTGTTTTGTTTTATTTGGGTCTTTTTTTATCTTTATTTAAAATAAAAGATTCCTAAAATTTGTATATTATTTGGAGATGATTATTTTTAATTATAAAAATACAACTTTGATTTCATTAAATTAACACTATTATTTTAATATTAATTTGTTTTAATAATTTTGGGGTTGTATTTATTACCCAAAAATTATTCTTTCTAAAAATTTAAAATAATACGATACAATCATAAAATCATGTTCAACTAAAATATAGACCTTAAAATTGACCTTATGTGTCCCATACATGTTCGACTAAGTCCTTTAGTAGTTGGTGATCAATCTAGACGGTGGCGGTAGCAATATCAACGACAGCAATAATAGTGGCAACGAATATGGCGAAGATGATGATTTTCCTTATATGAATTAATTTAATATTTGATGTAATTTTTTATTTTCTAAGTTCCCTAATATACTTTTAAAATAAATTAATGTTAACTTTAAATTTATTTTTGGTGTAGTAGTAATAATAATAATAATAATAACAGAGGAAAAGGATAAAATATATTATTAAATATGTTTGATAGAATGAGTCATTAGAGATGACTAAAAAGCTAGGGAAAGGGGGAGAGGGAGGGGGAGAGGGAGAGGGAGAGGGAGAGGGTTTTCTCTCTCAGAGTCATTAGAGATGTCTAAAATATGAAACCTAATGAAAATTGGAAAAAAAAAAACATGTATGTGAAATGTCTCAAGCTGGTTTTCTACGAAAAATAACAAATAAAAATATATCGACATTTTTCACATAAAATAAGTCCAAAATTAATAATTTTAAAAAGATGAATTACAAAATTATTGTTTTTAAAAAATATTATTAACGAAATTAACATTGTTAAAAATGACGAAGTTTTTAAAAAAAACAAAAATATACTTTTACTTTGTTGGCATTTTGTATGAACTTAAGTACAAGTTATGAAATTTTAAACATTCACGGCCTTATTTAAAAACTCTTCTATTCCCTCAGTTATCTTTCTTAACAACTGAAAAAATTAATATATCCTAATCAGCTTTTTAAAATTGATGGACCACATATTATTTTAATTTTTGTTTTGTTAAAAACTAGTGGTTAGTATATGAGTAAATAAGGAATGAGAGTTTGAAATATAAGAGAAATGAAATGTGGACAACTTCAAAATAATTTATACTACTGAAGATTCTACTTCGAATGGAGGAGCAAAAACGTCAAATGATTTCAACGGAAAGAAGAATTGGATGAGTTCTGCTCTTAAACTATGGAATACTCCTATTAAGTACGAAAAGCACTTTGATTTCGAAAATATATATTATGCTATGCACGAAGGAGTATTACTGAATGTTTGAAGCTTATATTTATTGTTGTCCTCAAATTTATCTGCATTATCATTTTCTGTCAAATTTAAGACACCTGACCCATTTTCTTTTTCCTTCAGATACACGTGGAAATCCATCAAGAGCCACACACGCCATTAAATGGCAAATTTTTTGCACATGGTTGGCTCTGGAAATGAAAATAAAAGCAGCAATAAAATAATCTAGCTATATTCCCTTAATTTTCTTTCTTAATAAATGAGTAAATTAATATCTCCTAATCAACTTTTTATATTCCCTTAATTTTCTTTTGATGAATACCTGGATGCTTTCTTTCTGATGGGGGCATATCGAATAAACATGTGCTTCATGGCCTTCAAAGTTGAATAATTTTCTTCCAGTAAGATCCCACACCTGTTTCAAATCTCTAGTTCAGTTATTTCAGTCAGAAACTAAACATTAATTTTCAGAATGAAATTCGTGAGTTTGTCTCACACCTTTATTAACTTGTCATCCCCACATGTAACAACACAAAGCTGCTTGTTTGGATGGGCAAAAGCAATGTCATTCACTCCTCCAGCTTGGGCATCAATCTGCAAAATAAATTGTAATATTTTATTCTTGATCCACATTTTCACATAGCACATCAGTAAAACATACCTCCAGATGCTGGTATAAATCATTTGGACCCGCATAGGCATACAAATGAATTAAATGCTTGGAGAATGCTGCTCATGCAATATCACGAAATACAACTAAAAGAATTATTAAAAGCGCCGCAGTTTTCTCAAGTAGTACATCTCAAGACAATGTTACCACAAAAAGTCCCATCTGAGCTCCATGTGACTTTGTTCATAGAAAATGGTGCCACCTTGGCAGCAGAAGCCTATACAAAAGCTCAGTATGTAAGGAAGCAGTAATATTTATTGGAATGTGATAAACGAATGTTGGCATTAAAATTACAATGTAGCAACTATTATATTTCTCCAAAGTGGTCCTTTAAATAAAAGGACCATGATGAAGATGAATAACTAGATAGAAGATGAGATTAGTCTTAGAAAAAAGACAGGTTAATCTTCCACATCATATCTGAGTGGTTGATAGAAGAACAATTATAAAAGAGAGTAATTAAGGAATGAGAGTTTGAAGAATAAGAGAAATGAAACTGGGACAACTTCGGAACGACAGCAATAATAGTGGCAACAATATGGCGGAAATGATGATTTTCCTTATATGAATTAATTTAATATTTGATGTAATTTTTTATTTTTTAATTTCCCTAATATACTTTTAATTTTAAAATAATGTTAATTTTAAATTTATTTTTGGTGTAGATAATAATAATAATAATAATAATAATAATAATAATAATAATAATAATAACGTTCCAAGCCATCAATCAGTTTCAAGCTACTAGAAGCAAATGTTATATTACTTGTCCTAATTATCATCGAGTTTGGACCTTTTTTTTTTTAGTTGTCGAGGAAGTCAGCATCAAATGTTAAATTTTTTAACGATTGTTCAAATGCTATTATTAATTCATATTTTGTGTACTATGTGAATGGATTATTGGCATTAAAGCATCATTAGTGTCAATGTCAAGTAATGGAGGATTCACTTACCATCTGGATCGAAGAAGAACACTTGCTTGGTCTTCCCATCTGCTTGGACCCTCTCGTGTATCTTGATTATAGAGTGAATAAAATGAAAGTGGAAGTATACCATCCATTCGCGCTCCGATACTCAGAATTCTTCATAGTGTCTTCTAACTCTAGAGCTTCTGTCACAAAATTCATATACTCACTGCACTAAAGAGTAAAGAATGAAAGCATAAATAACTTGAGAACTTTGCATGCTTTAGTGAAGAACTTAGCAACAAAAATAGGTTGATTGCTTAAAACAAACATTAGGGGTCATAAAACTTCATTTTACCTTTTATAGCGGTAGTACACCTCTCGAGCTTTCATTAGTTGACGTCGAAGATCTGCCATTGTTTTTGCATCAGTGTCATAATCCATATCATTTTCCCCTAATTTTCGTCCTTGTGGTTTAAAAGCTGGATCTTCACTCAGCTGCATTTAATCTATGAATGTAAGACACCAGAAATGGTGGAAAACAAGAATTTATATTTGAAAAAACTGAGTAATATTAATGTAAGTTAAATATACTTACCATATCCACCAGCATTTTATCGATTATATTCATGTAAGGTTTAAGAGGATCACGCTTTGACATTTGCTTTGACGTAGCTTGAGCAACCTTGCACAATGATACATGTCACCATTACAACAAGATAAAAAGTAATAATAGGAGAAAAACTTCATTGGTCCATATTCTTTATACTGTAATACCAACATTTTGATATACTACGACGATCTGTGTTCCAAGTGGATCTTTTATTTTCCACATTATTATATTTTCAACTTTTGCATTTGTGATAGGTGGATGATGTAATGGTTTTTTACGTCATAGTACATAACAGATAAGTTGTGATGAACTTACAACTATTGAATTTGAGAATTCTTGATGAGCATCATCAAGTTTGACAGCCATTTTGGTCACTTTATGAGAAAGGACCTTATGTCGAGTTGTCCACTCTGCATTTATCCAAATACCTTTTGGAATTTCACTCAAACCAAAACCCAAAAGAAAGGCTCCAGTCACAAGACCAAATGTATTTGAGCATGCCATGGCAAAACCGAGAATGCTACCACCCCTGCAGCATATGACCAATTCATGGATATAGTTCATATCACAATAAAAGAAAATTAAACATGCTAAGACAAATATTAATAGAAGTTAAATCTTCGATTCTACAATTTCATAAAAATCATAAGATTTGTCATTTTAATAGCTTAGAGATCTCAGTCTCTTTTTCTCTTTACATAAGTTTGATATGGTGTTAATATTTCATGAGGTAGTTTTCTTATGAATCCCATAGAGAAAATAATATCATTTTGATGAGAGAAAGACACAAACCAGTTCTTGCGCAAAATAGTGAACAGTATAACTCCAAAAAGTGCAATAGAACCAACACATAAGTAGTAGATTAGGTTTACATGAGCACTGGTCTTCAACCTTTCCCTGACGGAGAAGTCCCCTGCATCTTCATAACCCTGAAGTATAGGCACCACACCCCTGCTTAGGAAAATAATAGTATTATATAAAATTATCAGAATATATGCATTTCATGATCTAGGAAACTACAAAGTAAGTATGTTATGCAACAAATAGAAAGAACTAAGAAGACGAGTAAGCAGAACAAGTTGTTGGTTGCAATCAGAGTATCAGACCTAAAGTAAAATAGGAAACATACCACGTAAGCAAAACTGTACTCCAATATGACCAGCTCCAGAGGAAAGAGATTCCTCCCTTTTCATAATTGATAATTGTCTGTACCAAGTGAGAAATGATCAGCAGCATTAAGTAGCAAATGTGATGACTTGAGAATTTCTACAAGCTAGAAAATCAATTATATATGTACACTACACAGCAGTACGCATAAAATACAGATATGAACAAATAATCCTAAAATCGGCACATATATGTAGTAGACGAAAGACATTTTCAATTAAAAATTGCAATAGCTCCTAAAAGAAAATTAAACATATATATGACTTAAATTGGATGTGAAGAAAAGAAAAACCAAAACCCTAGGTCTTAAATAAACCCACCTGAGAAAACAACGGTGATGCGGGGAAAGTGAGAAATTAGTTTGACCGGATCCGCACTTTTCGATTCCTCAAATTTTGGCGGAAAATTCGAGTAGAACTGAATAGACGGTGTTGAATATATAATTTATATATATACATACATATATATATATATATATATGTATATATATATATATATTAATTATTTAATTACCTTATTAAGTAAGCTTAGAAGTTAGTTAAAACTAACTCATCTCTGCCTAGTTTGTTAGATTAGATACACGGTATATATATATACCATAAGGCTTCTAGATTATTCGTTTTTCTAAAACATAATTCTCATTGTAAATTCTCTCTGTTTTAATCAATGAAGAATTTCTTCCTTTCTTTACATATAGAAACATAATATGGTATCAGTTGAAATTTTTTTCTTCTGCGCTTGATTTGATCCAAATTCTTACTGAATTGATCAAATCTTCACGTACTAATTCAATTCTTCTCAAAATTGATTCAATTTTCTACAATTGATCCAAGTTCTTTGTGAATTGATCCTATTGTCTTTCTCTGATTCAAATTAGGTTGATCAGAATCTGTTTGTCAAATTGATTACATTCTAATTTCTGAAGTTCTTATGGCGTCTGCTGCAAATACCAGTGTGTTGCCACAGAGATCTCCGATTGATGATCCTATGAGTCCATTCTTTTTACACCACTCTGATGGTTCTGGACTTCGTCTTGTGTTTGATCCACTTACTAGAGATAACTATGCCTCTTGGAGCAGATCTATGTTGATTGCACTTGGTGTGAAGAACAAAGTTGGATTTGTTGATGGTCCAATTCCAGAACCAGATCCTGTTCAAGATCCTGATCTTCATAGTGCTTGGTCCAGAAACAATAAAATGGTGTTTTCATGGATTTTAAATTCTGTCTCTAAGGATATTTCAGCAAGTCTTTTATATAGATTCAAGATAGGTTTCAACAAAGTAATGGCCCTCGTGTATTTGAATTGCGCAAAGAGTTAGTGAGTCTTGTTCAAGAAAAGATTCCTGTGACTGATTACTACACTAAACTCAAGATAATATGGGATGAATTGACTCAATATCGTCCTAATTGTACTTTTCCATGTACTTGTGGGGGTCACAAGAAATTGAAAGATTATTTTTCATCTGTTTACATCATGTCATATCTCATGGGACTGGATGAGTCTTTTGCTAATGTTCGTGCTCAGATATTGTTGATGGATCCTTTACCTCCGATCAACAAAGTTTATGCTATGATTTCTCAAGAAGAGAGACAACGATCTTTGGATCCAAATCAATCAACAGAATCTTCTATGGCTTTTTCAGCAAGGACTGAACAGACTAGGAAGTTTAATGTTCAAAGTTCTCACAATCATAATGCTTCTCAATCCACATTTTCAGGAAATTATAAGAAAAATGATAGGGGTTTTTGTACTCATTGCAAGTTTAGAGGTCATACTGTGGACACATGCTACAAGTTGCATGGATATCCACCTGGTTGGAAGCCCAAGTCCAAATCTACTGCTGTCAATCAAGCCTCAGGTTCTAATTCATTGCCAGTGGATGTTGTTGATCAACCAAACATTAGCTACATGGTTAACAATTTGAGTCAATCTCTGTGTCAGAAGCTCCTCATGGATATTTTTAATAGTCAAGGCTGTTCACATTCCAATTCAGAGGCTTTTGAAATTCAAGAAAATGCAACTGTTTCTTGTGTTAAAGGTATGTGTGCTTCTTTTGTCGCTTCTTTGTGGTCTTCATCTTCTTGGGTAGTTGACTCTGGCGCATCAATGCATATATGCAATGATAAGTCTATGTTTTGTTCTTACACACATGCTAATGCTGCACAAGTAATTCTTCCAAATAATGATCAGATTAAAGTTAATATGATTGGCATGGTTAAAATTAACTCAATGATAGTTTTACAGAATGTGTTATATGTTCCTCAATTCAAATTTAAATCTTCTGTCTGTTAGTGCTTTGGTAGATTCTGATAACTTGACTGTTTCTTTTGGTCCTAAATCATTTATGATACAGGATATCTCCCACAATGTGATTGGCAAGGGTAACAAGATAGATGGATTATATGTGTTGACTATACAAGATAATAGTGATATATTTTCTTGTAATAAAGTTTCTGTTAGTTTGTGGCATAGTAGGTTGGGACATCCTTCCCTTAAGAGATTACAATCATTAAAAGATGTTTTGGATTTTGATATGAATTCCTGTAAATCTGATTCTCCATGTATTGTTTGTCCTCTTGCTAAACAGAAACGCCTTCCTTTTGTAACCAGTACTACTAGTTCATTGAAAGTCTTTGATCTCATACATTATGATATATGGGGACCTTTTTCTTTACCATCTTATAATGGATACAAGTATTTTGTGACTCTAGTATATGATTATTCTCGTTTTACTTGGATATATCTTATGCGCTCTAAATCTGATGTCAAAGTTATCATTCCTAGATTCTTAGCTATGGTAGAAACACAACTTCAATGCACTATTAAACAATTTCGAAGTGATAATGCTAGAGAGTTATTTTTTACTAATTTGTTTGCTGAAAAAGGCATATTACATCAGTTTTCATGTGTACAATCACCTCAACAAAATGCTGTAGTTGAGAGAAAACACCAATCACTTTTGAATGTTGCACGAGCTCTTTTCTTTCAGTCTCATGTTCCTCTTGAGTTTTGGTCTGATTGTGTGCTTACTGCTACTTATTTGATTAATAGAACTCCTTCTGCTAAACTACAAAATCAGTCTGCTTTTGAGTTACTTTTTAAACAAAATGTTGATTATAGTAGAATCAAGAATTTTGGGTGTTTGGCTTTTGCTTCTACCTTACATGAACACAGGAAGAAGTTTGATCCAAGAGCAAGGTTTTGTGTTTTTCTTAGATATCCAGTTGGGATAAAATGATACAGGTTATATGATTTACAATCTCAGGTTATTTTCATTTCAAGAGATGTAAAATTTCATGAAAATATTTTCCCCTTTTCAAACAATCATAAGGAAAAGCCATCTTCATTGAAATTTTTTGTTATTCCTAAATCTTGCACTGCTAGTATGCCATTTTCCAGACTTGATAACACTAATTTTTTCAACCAGTTCATATCTCAAATTCCTAGTAACAATCCAACTTCCATATATTTAGACAATCTTTCTAATCCTACTCCCACTTTTACACCTCAACATACTTCATCTTCAAGTATTAAGTCCACTGTTAATCCTATAGTTCCAGGTGTTGAACCTAATAATAATCCTATAGTTCAACCTCCTCTTTCAAACATTACACCAAGTGATCATCTTAATCTTACAAACATTACACCAAGTGATCATCTCAATCTTAGAAGGTCTTCAAGAGTACACAGAAAACCATCTTATCTTGAAAATTTCAAATGCAACAGTGTTACTCATCCTACAGGTTCTTGTAGATATCCTATAGCTCAAGTGGTTGGATATTCAAAGCTATCACCTGAATATAGAAATTTTATTTGCAATATTACTTCACATACAGAACCTCAATTTTTTCATCAAGCAGTAAAAATTCCTGAATGGAGAATTGCTATGGAAGATGAGTTAAAAGCTCTTGAAGATAATAAAACATGGACTATTGTTCCTCTACCTGAAGGAAAACACACTATAGGAAGCAAATGGGTATATAAAATAAAGCACAAGGCAGATGGTGCTATAGAAAGATACAAAGCACGTTTGGTGGCAAAAGGTTACAATCAACTTGAAGGGGTGGATTTCATTGAAACCTTCTCTCCTATGGCAAAGTATGCAACCGTTAGAATTCTTTTGGCTTTGGCAGCAACCAAAAATTGGGAATTACACCAAATTGATGTGAATAATGCTTTTCTAAATGGAGACTTATATGAAGAAGTATACATGGATATTCCCTTAGGATATCAACTGGACAAGTCTACATAAAGTTCCAAACTTGTTTGTAAATTACAAAAATCTCTCTATGGTTTAAAACAAGCTTCAAGACAATGGAATGTAAAGTTGACCGAAGCTATAGTAGACAATGGGTTCATCCAATCCAAATCTGATCATTCTTTGTTTACAAAAGGACATGGAGATTCATTCATTGCGCTACTTGTGTATGTGGATGACATAATTATTGTAGGTCCTAGCCATTCTGAAATTGAAGTGTTAAAGAAGTTTTTACACAGTAAGTTTAAACTAAAGGATCTTGGATTACTCAAATACTTCTTAGGCATAGAAATTGCAAGATCAGACACTGGATTGGTACTATCCTAAAGGAAATATACTCTGAATTTACTTGAAGATTCTGGAATGGTTGATTGTAAACCAAATAAACTTCCCATGGATCCCAAAAGTGATCTCGATCTAACTGACAGTAAGCCTCTTGAAGATATATCCTTATATAGACGTTTGGTAGGAAAATTGCTTTATTTAACTATAACTAGACCCGATATATGTTATGTTGTTCATAAATTGAGTCAATATGTGACTGCCCCTAAAGATATTCATTTCCAAGCTATTAATTACTTACTTAGATATCTAAAAGGAGCTCCTGGACAAGGCCTATACTATGCTGCCAATTCTACAACAGAATTAAAAGCATTTACTAATGCGGATTGGAGTGCTTGTAAGATTACAAGAAGATCAGTAACTGGATATGGAGTATTTCTGGGAGATTGTCTCATATCTTGGCGTGCAAAGAAACAACCAACCGTTTCCAGATCATCTGCCGAAGCAGAATATAAAGCTCTAGCAGTGGCCTCATGTGAAATAATCTGGATAAGACAAATTCTCCAAGATCTACATGTTGACATATCAAAGCGTACAATTCTCTTTTGTGACAACACAGCCGCTATTCAACTAGCCAAAAATCCCGTTTTTCACGAAAGAACTAAGCATATTGAAGTTGATTGTCACTTCATTCATGACTTAGTTCTAAACAAAACAATACACCTCTTACCAATTCGTACAGAAAACCAAATTTTAGATATTTTTACCAAGCCACTAGCCTCACCTCTATTCACTCATTTCCTTTCCAAGTTGTCCCTTAAAAACATTTACGTACCAACTTGAGGGGGGATGTTGAATATATAATATACATATATATATATATATATATATATATATATATATATATATATTAATTAATTATTTAATTACCTTATTAAGTAAGTTTAGAAGTTAGTTAAAACTAACTCATCTGTTAGATTAGATACACGGTATATATATATACCATAAGGCTTCTAGATTGTTCGTTTTTGTAAAACATAATTCTCATTGTAAATTCTCTCTGTTTTAATCAATGAAGAATTTCTTCCTTTCTTTACATATAGAAACATAATAAACGGAGGCAGGAGGAAGGGTGGAGAAAGAAATCCGGTAGGTGTTGACGACGATTGAAATCATCTCTCCAATCCGGAGGTAAACATCGGGGAGATTGAGATGGAGAGAGAGAGAGAGATGGGTTTGAAGTTTGAACCGTAATTTGATTTCCCTTTTTAATTAATTTGATTTGTTTTTTAATTAATTAACTCAGGGATATAATGGTAATTTTTATAGTGTACAAGGTTATTTAAAGAAAGTATGATATCAACTACTATGTTATACACTAATTATTTTACTGATTGACTATTGTACACTTTTGTACAATATTAAATCGTCAAGATTGAAGATTATAAATTTTTAATGGTTTTGATATTACATAAAACGGTTCCTCAAGAATGACCTCGAGGAACCGTAGACAACCCCATGAGAGTTTGAAATATAAGAGAAATGAAATGTGGACAACTTCGAAATAATTCATACTATTGAAGAGTACCTCTACATGGAATGGAGGAGCAAAAACGTCAAATTATTTCAACGGAAAGAAGAATTGGATGAGTTCTGCTCTTGGACTATGGAATACTCCTATTAAGTACCAAAACCACTTTGTTTTCGAAAATACACATTATGCTATGCACGAAAAAGCATTATTGAATGTTTGGAGCTTATATTTATTGTTGTCCTCAAATTCATCTGCAATATCATTTTCTTTCAAATTTAAAGACACCTGACGTATTTTTTTTTCCGTCAAATACACGTGGAAATCCATCAAGAGCCACGCACGCCATTAAATGGCACATTTTTTGCATGGGGTTGGCTCTGGAAATGAAAATAAAAGCAACAATAAAATAATCTAATTATATTCCCTTAATTTTCTTTCTTAGTAAATGAGTAAATAAATATCTCCTAATCACCTTTTAATATTCCCTTAATTTTCTTTTGATGAATACCTGGATGCTTTATTTCTGATGGGGGCATATCGAATAAACAGGTGCTTCATGACCTTCAATGTTGAATAATTTTCTTCCAGTAAGATCCCGCACCTGTTTCAAATCTCTACTTCAGTTATTTCAGTCAGAAACTAAACATTAATTTTCAGAATGAAATTCGTGAGTTTTTCTCACACCTTTATTAACTTGTCATCCCCACAGGTAACAATACAAAGCTGCTTGTTTGGATGGGCAAAAGCAATGTCATTCACTCCTCCAGCATGGGCATCAATCTGCAAGATAAATTATAAAATTTTATTCTTGATCCACATTCTCACACAGCACATCAGTAACACATACCTCCAGATGCTGGCATAAATCATTTGTACCCTCATAGGCATACAAATGAATTAAATGCTTGGAGAATGCTGCTCCTGCAATATCACGAAATACAACTCAAAGAATTATTAAAAGCACAACAACTTTCTCAAGTAGTACATCTCAAGACAATTTTACCACAAAAAGTCCCATCTGAGCTCCATGTGACTTTATTCACAGAAAATGGTGCCTCCTTGGCAGCAGAAGCCTATACAAAAGCTCAGTATGTAAGGAAGCAGTAACATTTATTGGAATGTGATAAACGAATGCTGGCATTAAAATTACAATGTAGCAACTATTATATTTCTCCAAAGCGGTCCTTTAAATAAAAGGACCAAGATGAAGATGAATAACTAGAGAGAAGTTGAGATTAGTCTTAGAAGAAAGACAGGTTAATCTTCCATATCATATCTGAATGGTTGATAGAAGAACAAGTATAGAAGAGAGTAATTAAGGAATGAGAGTTTGAAGAATAAGAGAACGAAACGGGGACAACTTCGAACGGCAACAATAATAGTGGCAACGAATATGGCGGAGATGATGATTTTCCTTATATGAATTAATTTAATATTTGTTGTAGTTTTTATTTTCTAAGTTCCCTAATATACTATTAAATTTAAATTAATGTTAACTTTAAATTTATTTTTGGTGTAGTAGTAGTAATAATAATAATAATAATAGAGGAGAAGGATAAAATATCTTATTAAATGTGTTTGATAGACCGAGTCGTTAGAGATGACTAAAAAACTAGGGAAATGGGGAGGGGAGGGGGAGGGGGAGAGGGAGTGGGGGGAGGGGGAGAGGGAGAGGTAGAGGGTATTCTCTCTCGGAGTCATTAGAGATGCTCTAAGATATGAAAACTAATGAACATTTTAAAAAAACATGTATGTGAAATGTCTCAAGCTGGTTTTCTACGAAAAATAACAAATAAAAATATTATCGACATTTTTCACATAAAATAACTCCAAAATTAATATTTTAAAAAAGATGGACTACAAATTTATTATTATTAAAAAATATTAATAACTAAAGCAACATTGTTAAAAAAGACGATTTTTTTTTAATAAAACAAAAAATACTTTTACCTTGGTGGCATTTTGTATGAACTTAAGTACAAGTTATGAAATTTTAAACATTCACGGCCTTATTTAAAAATTCATGTATTCCCTCAGTTATCTTTCTTAACAACTGAATAAACTAATATATCCTAATCAACTTTTTACAATTTTTGGACCACATATTATTTTAATTTTTTTTGGTTAAAATCTAGTGGTTATTATATGAGTAAATAAGGAATGAGTGTTTGAAGTATAAGAGAAATGAGATGTGGACAACTTCGAAAGAATTCATACTATTAAAGAGTACCTCTACTTGGAATGGAGGAGCAAAAACGTCAAATGATTTCAACGGAAAGAAGAATTGGATGACTTTAGCTCTTGGACTATGGAATACACCTATTAAGTACCAAAACTACTTTGATTTCGAAAATACACATTATGCTATGTACGAAGGAGCATTATCGAATGTTGGAAGCTTATATTTATTGTTGTCCTCAAATTCATCTGCATTATCATTTTCTGTCAAATTTAAAGACACCTGACACATTTTCTTTTTCCGTCAAATACACATGGAAATCCATCAAGAGCCACGCATGCCATTAAATGGCACAATTTTTGCACGTGGTTGGCTCTGGAAATGAAAATAAAAGCAGCAATAAAATAATCTAATTATATTCCCTTAATTTTCTTTCTTAATAAATGAGTAAATTAATATCTCCTAATCACCTTTTTATAATTTTTGGACGACCAAATTATTTAATTCTTTTGTTAAAAACTATTTTTTTTTGTTGAAAATAGGTGTTTTTGTAGTATATGAGTACTTAAGGAATGAGAGTTTGAAGAATAAGAGAAATGAAACGGGGACAACTTCGGAAAGGCAGCAATAATAGTGGCAACGAATATGACGGATATGATGATTTTCCTTATATGAATTAATTTAATATTTGATGTAATTTTTTATTTTCTAAGTTCCCTAATATACTTTTAATTTTAAATTTTTTGGTGTAGTAGTAATAATAATAGTAATAATAATTATAATAATAGAGGAGAAGGATCAAATTTATTATTAAATGTGTTTGATAGAATGAGTCATTAGAGATGACTAAAAATCTAGGGAACGGGGGAGAGGGAGAGGGAGAGGGAAAGGGTATTCTCTCTCCCCTTTCTCTCTCGGAATCATTAGAGATGCTCTAAGATATGAAATCTACTGAACATTTGAAAAAAAACATGTAAGTGAAATGTCTCAAGCTGGTTTTCTACGAAAAATAACAAATAAAAATATTATCGACATTTTTCACATAAAATAACTCCAAAATTAATATTATTAAAAAGATGAATTACGAAATTATTATTGTTAAAAAATATTAATAACGAAATTAACATTGTTAAAAAAGACGATTTTTTTTTTAATAAAACAAAAAAATACTTTTACATTGTTGGCATTTTGTATGAACTTAAATACAAGTTATGAAGTTTTAAACATTTAAGGCCTTATTTAAAAATTGTTGTATTCCTTCAGTTATCTTTCTTAACAACTGAATAAATTAATATATCCTAATCAACTTTTTACAATTTTTGGACCACATACTATTTTAATTTTTTTGTTAAAAACTAGTGGTTAGTATATGAGTAAATAAGGAAGAGAGTTTGAAATATAAGAGAAATGAAATGTGGACAACATCGAAAGAATTCATACTATTGAAGAGTACCTCTACTTGGAATGGAGGAGCATAAACGTCAAATGATTTCAACGGAAAGGAGAATTGGATGAGTTATGCTCTTGGACTATGGAATACTCCTATTAAGTACCAAAACCACTTTGATTTCGAAAATACACATTATGCTATGCACGAAAAAGCATTACTGAATGTTTGGAGCTTATATTTATTGTTGTCCTCAAATTCATCTACATTATCATTTTCTGTCAAATTTAAAGACACCTGATATATTTTCTTTTTCCGTCAAATACACGTGGAAATCCATCAAGAGCCACGCACGCCATTAAATGGCACATTTTTTGCACGGGGTTGGCTCTAGAAATGAAAATAAAAGCTGCAATAAAATAATCTAATTATATTCCCTTAATTTTCTTTCTTAGTAAATGAGTAAATTAATATCTCCTAATCACTTTTTTATATTTCCTTAGTTTTCTTTTGATGTATACCTGGATGCTTTCTTTCTGATGGGGGCATATCGTATAAACAGGTGCTTCATGGCTTTCAAAGTTGAATAATTTTCTTCCAGTAAGATCCCACACCAGTTTCAAATCTCTACTTCAGTTTTTTCAGTCAGAAACTAAAATTTAATTTTCAGAATGAAATTCGTGAGTTTGTCTCACACCTTTATTAACTTATCAGCCCCACATGTAACAACAAAAAGCTGCTTGTTTGGATGGGCAAAAGCAATGTCATTCACTCCTCCAGCTGCAAGATAAATTGTAATTTTTTTTTTCATGATCCACATTTTCACATAGCACATCAGTAAAACATATCTCCAGATGCTGGCGTAAATCATTTGGATAAATCATTTGGACCCGCATAGGCATACAAATGAATTAAATGCTTGGAGAATGCTGCTCCTGCAATATCTCGAAATACAACTCAAAGAATTATTAAAAGCGCCGCAACTTTATCAAGTAGTACATCTCCAGACAATTTTACCACAAAAAGTCCCATATGAGCTCCATGTGACTTTGTTCTCAGAAAAGGGTGCCTCCTTGGCAGCAGAAGCTTATACAAAAGCTCAGTATGTAAGGAAGCAGTAACATTTATTGGAATGTGATAAACGAATGCTGGCATTAAAATTACAATGTAGCAACTATTATATTTCTCCAAAGCGGTCCTTTAAATAATAGGACCATGATAAAGATGAATAACTAGATAGAAGATGAGATTAGTCTTAGAAAAAAGACAGGTTAATCTTCCACATCATATCTGAGTGGTTGATAGAAGAACAAGTATAGGAGAGAGTAATTAAGGAATGAGAGTTTGAAGAATAAGACAAATGAAATGGGGACAACTTCGAAACGGCAGCAATAATATTGGCAACGAATATGGCGGAGATGATGATTTTCCTTATATGAATTAATTTAATATTTGATGTAATTTTTTATTTCTAAGTCCCTAATATACTTTTAATTTTAAATTAATGTTAATTTGAAATTTATTTTTGGTGTAGTATTAGTAATAATAATAATAGTAATAATAACAATAATAATAATAATAGAGGAGAAGGTTAAAATTTATTATTAAATATGTGTTGGTCCCAAGTTGTCAGATGAGGTCTAGAGGGGGGGGGGGGGGATGAATAGACCTCTGAAAACTTTTATACTTTAAAACTTTTCAGTCGTCTGTCAGCCACCTAAGCTGATATAGATTAGTAAGTTTACTAAGCTGATCGTGAACAAATCTTGAGCAGCACTGTTGACCACTTCTCTTATCACTACTTAGCTGATTTCAGCAAAACACAGCTTTCAAAATAGAATACTTGCAGCGGACTTTTATAAGTGTTTTTCACAAGTAGACTAAGTCTTTAGAAAGATTTTATCCCCAGTTTTAATAAACTCCTTTTAAAAATGTTTCAACAGTTTTCAAAGTGTTTTATGCAGTTTGAAGATATGCAAGAAAATAATGCAAAGTAAAACACAAAGAATTTTTATAATGGTTATATGGATAAAAATCCTTTAGTCCACTCTTCCAAGTCACTTAGATCTTGGGTTATACTATAAACACACAGTTTACAATATACACTACTTACGCCAAAACAACAAATGAAGAGGCCATAAGCTCACAATAGGAAATCACTATGAAGACCTATCCTCTGAAGTTAGATCACTCACTAAGACGGATCTACACTTCTCACACACTCCTTTTACAGTTTTTCACTCAGAAAAATGATTTGATTTGAACTTCAACTTGGTTCTGCCAACTAATGACTTCACCAGGTGAGTGAGCTGATCTTGAGACTTAGAGAGATTTTGCTTCGGAAATTTGCTCAGAGTTGTGTTGTTCTCTTCTTCTCAGTCTCGCGAACTATTTATACTCCAGGTTTGAAAAATGTCCGTTGAATAAAGACAGAGTTAAAATTCCTCGATTAGTGGTCCTTAATTTCTGCGAACGGCTCTCTGTACTGCTACAGTACTGTCAACAATACTTTTTGTCAGCAGCATTAAATGCACCAAGCTGATGCGAGATTTTTCTTCAATCATTTGCCATAAATACCCTCAATCTTCAGCATTTATTACTCCAAGTGCATTTATTACCATTGGAGAGACTTCCTGATCATCTTCACTTGGTTGATAAGCATCACTAGTCTGATGATGAACTGAGCTGATCCCAAACTTGGACACATCTGATTTGAGTCGGCTGATTTTCACCAAGCTGATTTCTTCCTTCAGCAGCAGATCAGTAGTCTTCTGGACCAAATTGAATTTTGACCTGACTGGTTTGTCTTTGAGTTTGATCAAAATTCTTCTAAGGGATTTTCCTAGGCTTTCCTAAATTAGCTGGTTAAGATGTTTTGAAAATCATCAAAACCTCCCTTTAACTTTTAAATTCCTTGTCCTCTGATCTTCATCCAACAATTTTCCCCTTTTTGATGATGACAAAACTTTTCAGCTAAGTACCTGTACCTAGACTAAAGTTTTAATCCTCAAAGATTTCTGAGATAGATATAATTTGTTGGAATAAAAACTTGAACTTTCATTGATTGATTGAATTTGTGTACAAGTTACAAGTTTCCAAAAGATGAAAATTACAAGGAAAGTAAACTGATACAAGAAAACTTAAATTTTAATGATCTGATTCTTGATCAGTCACTTCTTCTTTAATTTCAACATATCCTTCTTCTCCATCTTCATCATCAATCTCATCATCTTCTTCATTGGTGTCATCAGTAAGAAGATTCTTCTGAGCAGCTTCCATCTTCTTTAAGCGTTCTGCTTCAGCTTCCTCAAGTCTTCTTTTGATGCGTTCCAAGTTCTGTTTATTCACTTCTGGATCTAGTTGCTCTTCTGATGTATCCTTGGTTGCAGCTAGTTCTTTGTCAGATTTAACTGGTTCCTTGGATTCTTCTTCTTTCTCATCAGCAACTTCTTCATCAACAGCTTCCTTTGCATCTGCTTCCTTAGCATCAGCTACCTTTTCTTCAGCAGCTTCAGCTTCCTTCTTATCATCAGCTTTCTCCTCAGCTTCTTTAGCTTGTTCAGGTACAGGCTCTGTTTCCCTTTTAGTATATTTCTCCTTATCACCAGAGTCCTTTGATTGCTCAGGTACTTGAACAGGTTCAATTGCTAGAGCTGGTTTCTCATTATTAGTGACTGAGTTCTCTTCTCCCTTTTTATCATCATCAGCAGGGAGGAGTTCAACAGCTGGTATGTTGATAGCAGTGCAGATTCGTCTGATGTTGTCATCCATTGTGGCAAGTTGAGATGTATGATGATTGAGTGTAGATATGCGAGTACCAGTCTGATCCTTCAGATAATCCATGTTGAGTTGCAAGGTAGCCACTTCATCATGAACCTTTGTTGCAGTTGCATCCAAGTTGCTTGCGAATCCCACTTTCAGCTCTGTTT